>VZTO01007283.1:0-115384 GCA_013400615.1 Syrrhaptes paradoxus | reverse complement strand
GTGCTTCGGGGGCTTGGCAGCGGGGGGTGGTCCGTACCCCACCCGTGTCGTCCGTGGGAGAGGTGTCAGGGTGATAATTCAGGCTGGGAGGGGTGAGGAGGGGGGTTTGCGTGGAAAAAACCCGCCTTTATGCCCGCCCTGGGGGTCCTTTGGGCTCTCGGGACCCCCCCCGGTGGGCGCCTGGGAGAACCCCTTCGCTCGCTCGCGGGCAGTGCTGGGGTCCCCCACGCGTGGCAGTGCCGGGGGGCGGGTAGGGGTGCAGAGGGGTGTGTTCTGCCCGGTGATGCTCCACGCAGCGTGGGGCAGGTGGGGAGAGCGGCGTGCGCCCTGCCTGCGGGGGGGGTGGGCGGTAGGGGCCGGGGGTGGCCGCAGGGCTGCCCCGGAGAAATGGGGGAAACCCCCGGCCCCGCTTTGGCGATGGAGCTGCGGTCCCCTGGGCTGGTTGATGCCAGCGGGGCGGCTCGTGGGCAGCGAAACTTAAAGAAAATTTTATTTATGCAGAGCAAGAAATAAGAAGTGGGTGGGCGAGCCCTGGGTGTAGTTTTTATGAAGCTGGATTTATTTCTGATCTTCCTGTATCCAGGTGACCTTTTGGTTGCAGGGATACCAGGTACCATTGGATGATTTTTTTCCTTTTTTTTTTATTTGACTGTTGCTGCGAAACTGGTTTCATGCCTGATTGATCAGAGATTTGTGCTGCGGAGAGCTGTGGTCGGTGCTGTGTTTGGGGGAGAAATACATAATTTACAGTGTTTGATGACTTCTTGGGGGGGGGGGGGGTGCTGAGGAAACTGCTGTGCTTGTGCTTTAAGCTTGCTTCTGCAAAATAATCAGATGGAGACGGTCTTGGTTCCGATATGTAGCACAGACTCAGCTTTTCTTGTTTTCTGCATATATTTCAGCCCTGCAGTCAAATTCACTGAGTGGAAGTTAGTAAAAAAGCATGTCTGTGCAGCCGATGAAGTGTGTGTACCGTGGATAAACACGTTAGTTAAGTTGTAATAAGTTCTGCTTAGAAGAACAAAACCAAACCCTTGTGCTGGCAGCACCCCTGAGATGATTATTTGGTTCTAGTATCCACCGAGGTGCTCAGAGGTGACAGGCAAAATCTCTTTGCTGCTGCATTCTTCCTAATTTATATCTGTCATTTTAAACCAAATTTGTGTCAGGCCATGAATAATCTCTCTGCTGTTTTTTTGATCCTCTCGGATATACTTACCAGTCAGTGCCTCTCTCTCTGAAAGTGCAGGACCAAGGCATTTTCCCTTTTTTTTTTTTCTTTATGTGACCCAGTTTTTTTAGCTGAAGTTTTAAAGTATGCTTGCCTATTGATTATGTACGAAGTTTGAAATCTGCTGCGGGAGAGGTCGCTACAAAGCTCGTGCACTGGCCTATAACTGAAATTTCCTGGTACGCAGTTGTTTTGAGGGTTAAGATTCACTTCCACCTTCATTTTAAGTTTTAATTAAGTTTTCTGGTTTTCAGAGATGCTGCTCACTCACAGCTGCAGTGGATTTCTCTAGGAGTTAGGCTTGCTTAGCACTGAAATTGGGGACAGGTGATTATCTGGGAGTGGCTTTATGTGAAGGTAGGAGGCACTTCTGCCTGAAAATTTGAAGCTATAGGAGTGTGATTGGATACACGTGACCGTGCTCCAATAAAATTTGTGCTTGAGGGGAACGCAGGCATAGAGCCATAGTTCTAAGTAAGGGCAAAGAAGTATTTAAGTCCTTCATTTTAAGTTTATTCTGTTTGTTTTAATTATTTTGCTTAAATTAGCATTTTAAAATAGTATTAAGGGATTAAACACTAAATTAAATATTGGAGAATTAATAAATTTTGAAAGGAAAAAAAGTGTTTGTGGAATATTGATATGGTAACTGTTGGCACTTGGGTTTCTATAGCTCTGGTGATACTATGAGCCAACTCCTTAGATAGAATATATATGTATATATAAATTGTTGTTACCTGTACATGATTTAGAGAACAACGGAGGCTGGCTCATGCATTGTGCTCCCTGCCTTGAGAGAGTGGCATGTGGGATGGGAGGGGTTTTTAGGGTCTGTTTTAGAACAAGGTTTATTTTATTTTATGTCTTCCTCTTGCTGGCTGCCATGGAGGTTTGCGGAATTATGGATCCATTTAATAGCCTGATCTGATCTCCCTCCTCTGTGGCAGAAACATTTCCCATCCAGCTTTTGCACCACTTCTTTCCCTGTTCAGCCCATCTTTCATGTCTCCTTCAGGTGGTGGTTGTGCCACTCTTGCTGAGTCGTTCCTTTTGGGGCAGGGAGCAATAATTTGTGTCTTTTCTAACTGCTGACTGGTTTGCTCTCAGAGACTTTTTCCCTTGGCTTGATTGAAATTGGAGAAATGGTTGAGAGATGATGGATGGGGCAGGGGAACAGGACTGGCAGGCAGAGAGGAGGATAGACAGAGCGAGCGGATATGCCTTGTTTCCTTAGGAAATTAGGAAATTTCCTTAGGAAGTCACACTCTCCTGGCATTTATTAATTTCACTTTTTTTTTTTTTTTGTATATGTCTTTGCTAGTTATGGAGACAAAAGGATACCAGAGCTACCCAGAAGGCTTAGATATGGAGAGACGGTGGGGTCAAGTGTCTCAGTCTGTGGAGTGTTCTTCTATAGGGGCCGGAGAGCAGACTGATGACAGTAACTATATGGAGATAGTGAACGTAAGCTGTGCCGCTGGCGCTTTCGCAAACAGTAGTGCTCAAGGAAGCAGCAAAGAAAAACCTGAGCTCCTCTCCTGCCTGCAGCAAGACAGCGGCCAACCTGGCGCTCTTCTGCCCTCCGACATCAAAACTGAAACGGAGTCGAAGGAGCTGTCAGCGACGGTGGCCGAATCCATGGGTTTGTATATGGATTCCATCCGAGACGCTGATTACCCCTACGATCAGCAGAACCAGGGGAGCCCAGGAAAGGTCTACCAGAACGTGGAGCAGCTGGTGAAGCTCTACAAGGAGAATGGCCATTGCTCTTCTCCTCTCCACGGCACCAACAGGCCCTTGAGGTCTTTGATGTCGGACTCTGGGAGTGCCGTCAACGGCGGTGCCATGCACGCGATTGTCAAAAGCCCTCTCGTGTGTCAAGAGAAAAGCCCTTCGGGCTGCAGCCCTCAGAACATGGCTTCCTCGGTGTGTAGTCCTGCTGGAGTTAACTCTGTGTCCTCAACTACTGCTAACTTTGGGAACTTTGCCATGCACAGCCCCATCAGCCAAGGAACCCCTTTGTCGCGCTCGCCCAACGTTGAGAACCGGGGGGCTATGTTGCACAGTCCTGCACACGTTAGCAATGTCGGGTCTCCACTTTCTAGCCCTATCAGTAGCATGAAATCGCCGATTTCTAGTCCTCCCAGTCATTGCAGCGTGAAATCTCCTGTTTCCAGTCCTAATAATATCCCAATGCGATCTTCTGTGTCCAGTCCTGCGAACCTGACCTCGCGGAGCTCCATCGCCAGCCCTTCCAACGCCAATAACAGGTCCACTCGCTCGAGTCCAGCTGTTAGCACTGTGGGATCCTCCATCTGTAGCCCCGTAAACAATTCTCTGGGATTCCCGGCTTCCGGCACGCCGGCGGGACCTAGCAGAAGCCAAGATACTGTTCCCAGTCCAGAAACAAAAGACAAGGGTGCTCAAGAACTTGCCTTTCCAAAAATGGAGGAAATGGAGAACGCCATCTCCAACAACAGCCAGATGAACCTTGTTCAGTTCATAAAACCCGAGCCAGATGGTTCATTCGGCAGCGCGTGCATTGGGGACAGCGGCAAAATAAATTCTGATTCCCCTTTTTCAGTACCGGTGAAGCAAGAGTTGGCCAAGCATCCTTGTTCTGGTGCCCCTTTTAAAGGCAATCAGGCAGTAAATCCTTTCCCATTTACAGACGGCTCGTATTTTTCTTTTATGGATGACAAAGACTATTACTCTCTTTCTGGGATTTTAGGACCACCTGTTTCCTCGTTCGATGGAAGTTGTGAAGGTAGTGGTTTTCCAAATCCAGGCTTACCTGTGGGAATTAAGCAAGAGCCTGACGATGGCAGCTATTACCAAGAGAACAGTATACCATCCTCTGCCATCGTGGGTGTAAATTCAGGTGGACAGTCCTTTCACTACCGGATCGGTGCCCAAGGCACGATATCTTTGTCGCGGCCGGTGGCTCGAGAGCAGGCGTTTCAACACCTGAGCTCGTTCCCTCCCGTCAGCACGCTAGTGGAGACCTGGAAGTCTCATTCGGAGTTGGCATCCAGAAGAAGCGATGGGTATCCAGTTCTAGAGTACATTCCAGAAAACGTGTCCAGGTGAGCAGGCAAATTCTCTTTTTTTTTTCTTTTTTTTTTTCTTCTTCCACTGCCTTAAACAAACAAGGCATGAATTAAAATGGGGACTGGGGCGATATTTCTCAAGCTGATGCGTAATTCTTTGTTTGCATTTCAATTCTTATTATTAGATTTGCTGGTTTCTTGATGTATTTTACTCTGCCTTTAATAAAAACAAAGTGCCGGCTTTAATATTTAAAAAGAACATACGATATTCTGTTGTTATTAGATTTGAAAGTGTAGCTTTACTGTGTTTATAAGCTCTTACTACTATAAATGTTGTTTTCACTGTAATGAGAGCTTAGTAAAATTGCTCTCATGTGTCCTGTAATGTTTATTCTTTCTTAGCTGGTGCTTGAATGTGTTGTACCTCAGATGAAATGTTGAGATGAGGATGAGAAAATGATAATGTTGGGAAGCTGTTTTTGTAAAAGTTGGATGGTTTTAAGTTTGCGCCGGCCTTTAACTGGTTAAGTTTGAAAACTAAACCTTACAAGCCTGTGGCAACATATTATTTCTGTTTTTTAACTGTAGGAACATTTGGTTTGTATATATAGAAAAATGCCTCCAGAAGGAGGAGGGCTGTTAAAACTTGACGCATTTGAGAGGGATAAATGGATAAGCTGATCTCTCCTCACTTTTGGTGTCGTTTGAATTTGTGGTTCTTGGCTGATGTGCAGAAGCAGGTACTTCTTCAGCAGTCAGGTGTTCATTTGTCCCATAAAAGACTCCTGCTTTCACAAACTCTCTAGTTTCACAGTTAATATTACAAGTTATGAAGCACGTCTGATGGAGGATGGAGTTAGCATAGTTATGGAGCCTCTCCGTGTGCCAAACAGGCTCACCAAAGGTTTTTGCTAAAGGTCAGTGAAATAGCCGATCACAGAATTTGCATTTACCTTTCTCAGGTCTTTTTTTCTCACCCCAAGATATGCAACTGCTTATAATGGCCCTTTTGAGGAGGGAAAACAGTCTATCTCCCCGGGCAGTAAAGAAAGGCTTTCAGTATTTCCATTTTATTTGGAGACCTGTCCAGTACCTCTACAATCTCCTTATCATTTGGCAAGCCATACTGCAATTTTCTGTGGCTATTTCAAATATGATCTCTAAAGAATGGACTTTGAAATATATATTTCTCAACGTGAAAGGGCTGTATCCCACCTTCATGCTGGACTTTGCATGTAGCTGGATGTTTGTTATCATCCAGGCTTAGCTTCAGTGTGCTTTCTTGGATCAAGGAAGATGAAGTTAGTTTTTCTAGTTATTTTACCTGATGAAATTTTAATAAATTATGTTATTTATATAGTGATAAAAGGTTATCAGAAGACTGAGGGGATGCCTGAAAAGAAAGACCCAATATTTTGCTGCCTTTGTGGTTGAGCATCATTACTGGGGCAAGCAGCTCCTGCCACCCGTGAGAGCTCTTGTGCAAGCGCGTGGTCCTTGTGCTGAGTCAGCGTTGTCACCGGGTGCAGGGATGGGCACAATAAACAGGGAAATGTTGGTGGGAGCGTGGTTGTCAGCAACACTTGGATTTGGAGTGGCAGTTTATCATCAGGCTTTTGAAGAAGTCTAGTCCGCGGGAGCTCTTCTCGTCTGTTCACCTCTGGAGCAGTCGAGGGATGATCTGTGTCATCGGGCTGGATGATGACACGGGCTTGATATGCTTTTCTGTCTTTCTCTACGCTGGTATCTCGGTGAGATAGGCAGGTGATACTTGGCGTGCTTGAAATCCCAAAGTTTTCAGCGCTCAGAGCTATTGCTGCGCGTGTGGAGTGCTGTTCAGGTGGCGGAGAGCTGCGGGGTTGCGACACTGCAGACATCCTGATCTGTGTGTCAGATTAGGACGGGTGTCATCATCTCCCGTCTGTAACTCAGCCCCATTATTTAACTGCATGTTGCTCTTAATCTCCTTGGTAATGGCTTTGTGCTAATAGGTGCAGCTGGGGATCTGCGCAAAGCCCTGACAAGTTTCAAGAGAAATTAATGTAGAGGTCGTTTTAGCAGTGCCATTTCCATGTGTAGGCGGTGAGACAAGTCAGAAAGACTCCACATTGGATGTCACACGTGTAAAAGCTCGCTCTTGCTAATGAACCTCCAACTGGTCTTTGCCTTTCTCTTCATTTCTGTGCCACGCTCCAGCTAAAACAGCGGAAATCGCGCACAAGCTGGTTCATACTCCAGTGTTGCAATGAAGCACACGTAGTTTAAAACCATGTCAGACCCAGCATGCCACGGCGGGTTTTGGCTGTCCCGTGTCGGCATGGTGCAGGGATTGCAAACTCTTTCTCCGTGCCATCAGAGCTGCAGCATCGCACCTCTGGGCTCTGCATCCGGACCACATCCTTGCTGCTTCCACTCAGATTCTTTTCCTGACACATCAGCCCCATCAGGCATCATACATTTTACAAACTTCTTCAGCATGTGGTTAACCCTTCAAAGTCTGCAGTATGAAGTTTCTGATATCTTGAGCCTTAATCTTTTTTTTTTTTTTTAAATGTATTTATCCTGCAATATGAATTGCCCTAAGAAAAGACTAAGGAGAAGGGGGAAAACAGGCTGTGTGGCTCTCTAAAGCCAACGAATGACCGGTATTGGCTGTACCTTGTTCTGGCGGCATTATTTTCTGAACCTTGACGTTATACCATTTTTAGACCGCTTTTGGCTTTCAGCTTACATGGTGAAAAGGAGTAGGTGACCAGGAGTGAAGAAGACTTTTCACATTGAGAATGAGTCTTCAAAATATTACTGTAAAAAAAATTATCTTTTTTTGCTATTAGAATATCACCTTTCTTGAGTCAGTTATACTCACCGATAGTGCTTAATAAACGTAGTTTAGCTGTTTAAAATGCCTTGCTACCTTATTGCCTTTGCCAAATACCCACTGTCAGCTAGAATGTTTCTCTTTTGGTTACTTTTATTACATATCCACAATTATAGTTCTTTTTCAAGCAGTTGATGGTAACTTTCTTGATAACACTGCAACTTGTGGTGTTTGGGGACCAAGAGCTTCTTAAGCAAAACCAAGTTCCCATATTCTCTTTTTAAATGCTTTTCTTCTGCTAATATGCACGCAGAGCATGTTTTTGTCTTTGAAAGATTTTCACTTGTTTAATTTTTAATATAGGGTGAATCATACCTGTGTGTCTGTGTGTATAGATTCCCCCCTCCCATGACATTTCTAAGAAATAGTTTCTAAACTAAATAATAGCAAGGTGAGATTGAAAAATAAGGTGTGTATGATTATGTGATGTTGTTGATGGAAACCTGCATTAAGAATCCAGATAAGATTTCACTTGAAGGTGATTGCTTTGCAAAATTGGGGTACCAGCTGAAGCTTAATGATGATGCCAATTACAGAAATTCCAGGATGGCCTAGGAAAATGTCATGATTGCTTGAAACAACAATAAAAATTGAGGAGGATGACCTTTCTGCTGCATTAGCTCTTACCTAAAGCTTTTTCTGCAAATGTGCCTTTTCCCTCTAATTTTCATACTACCTCATGTGTGTACACGTCCATCCCGGCTTTTCTCAGCAGCTGTGGTGGAAGCGAAGGGCTGATACTCCTCCTGTAGTTTGTCGCTGGCAGTTTCACTGGTGTAAGGCAGTGTGGGAGAACTCACAAAGTTATGATGTGTTACTGTTAAAAAAGTTTAACATAAATTACATGGGTTTATGGGTAATAATGTTTCAGTTGTTGTCATGCAGGCAAGGAGGCTTCTCTTCAAACCATTGTTTCATGGTATTTTAGAGTCTAATTTACATCCCTTAAGATGAAAGACTGGCATTGAGTTCTTAGGGTTTGTGGTCAAATCTGTGCTCAAACATTGACAATATTTTAGGGACTTCTTATACCTCTCTGTTCCTGAGTCATTCACATGGATCAGGATTTTTTTTCGTAGACCCTACCTGTAACAGACCAAACCCCCTCCCAACCCAACCCAACAACGTGGTCTTCACTTGTGCCTAACCTTCACTGACTTGAACGGCTGATTCTGGTTCAAATCTGATTTCAGGCTATTGCAAGTATTTTTGCTAACTAAACTTTTATGTTAAATATTGTCTAGAATAGTCACTTATCAGAATTATACCTGCCAGAGAGATAAAGGGCCGGTAAATATTATTTTTAAAATTTATGAATGGCCTTGACCTTTGTTTGTTTGCTGACGGACTTTATGGGAAGAAGCCCAGGCTGTTAAAGTGTTTGCCACGCTTGGCAGGACTGTGTTCCCCTTTCGCTTCCCACAAATTTACTGTGCAAACTTTTTTCACCAATGAGTCTTTCATATTGTAGACAGTAGCCTTAAACTGGTACTTTTCTTTTTTCAGTGTGAAAAGTTATACTTTTTTTTTTGTAGTTTCTTGTGTAATTTTGTGTAATTTTTAAAAGCTCTGCATATAAACTTGATGCAACAGGGACTTCTTTATTTCTCACTAAAGAAGGCAGCAGTCTGTACAAATGTGTCAGGTGAGGATGTCTAATGGTTCTCCTTGGCATACCAGCGTGCATTTAACAGCCTCAAGCTTCCTACAGCTTGCTTTGTTGGTATTTTGTTGAGGGTGCTCTTGTTATTGACTTGCTCTTTTTATTGTGGAGTTAAAAATCTGTCTCAAGTATCTTTTGAAAATGTGACTGCTAACAATGCCACCTTTTCCCATAAATATATACCCATAAATTGACTCCTATGCTGTGGCAGGGAGAGTTCCGCGTTGCTGGAAAATTGTGTTCCATAAATGGGTGGATCTTCTGTTGAGCTCCGTTGTCAATCCGTGTGCCAATATCTAGGGGTTTGTTTGTTTGTGTGCGGGGATAAGTGATGTTGTGTATTACTGAAACCTTTCTGTTGCAGGCAGCCCTGCTGAACTCTGCAATACCTGGCTGTTGGAAATCAGTTTGCCATAGTTTATTCTGATAATAGTTAATAATTGTCTCCTGGCTTTTATATCACTTTTGGTGATACAGAATCCTGCTATGAGATCTTCTGTCGAACATTTTCTGAAAAAGGGGAAGATAGGATCACATTCGTGCACAGATTTTAGCAAGCAGAAGAAATGCTGATTATGAATATTCCAACAGTATGGATCAGTCCATTTAAAAGAGGACTGGAAGGCAATGATGTCTGAAATACATGCTGTATAAAAATGTTCCCATCCTATTTTATGGGATCAGTGTTGCAGTTCTGCAGGTAGGCATGCAGAGGGATTGTCGCAGCGGTATCAATACTCACGCAGTACTCATATTGTCTGCACAGGGAGTAGATTGTTCAGTTGTGATTCAATAACCTGTCCTTGCTCAACCAACACGTTAGCATTGATGGAACTTAAACCCGCTGTCAAGCGCTCTGCCTAGTTGAGTTGAATTTCTAGACATACTGGTGCTTTGCTGAAGCCAGGCTTGAGCAGAAATCGCTGTTGGGTGCTGTTTGTAGCTGAACGATGCATTGTTAGCGGTGGTGGAATATATTGTTGGGCTATGCCCAGGAGTCTTCTCTGGTCTGAGTCTGGTTTTGCCCTTTGGTTGGGCGTGTTAGATGTGAGCACCAGGTTGGGTTCCTGATCCAGTTCGCTTTTAAGCGTTAAAAACTGACAGGTCAGCGCAACGTGGCATGATGTGGGAACAAGAACAATCTTAAGGGTTGGAAGAGGGAAGGAGCCTATGAAATATCTTAAGCGAATGCTTCTGCTAGAAGATAAAGTGGTGTTGGGCCGTAATCTCTGCATTTGTATTTTCAGGGATGCATTTAAAAGACTGTTTCTGTTGTGTACTGTGTATATTATGTCTTCGAACAGAGTTGTAGGAGCTGGAATTAATAATGGACTGGTTCCAATCAAAACTTCTTGGGGAACAGTGGAGTGCTGTGATTTCAGATTTAAGCTCTTAAGAGGTCAGAGAATACCATGGTTTAGGATGGATGTAGAACCATAGCTTGTTCTCTGGCAAATGTCTTACAGTATGGCTGTATAAGGGTGATAAAAATGGTCCAACAAGGAAACTAAAAAGGGTGTGTGAAAAACAGGTATTAAACACGCCTGAGTTTAGTACTTTTATCAGTTTTCACATGCAGCTGGTTGCTACACAGTGCTTGGTGCTCAGCATATGAATTACTTCAGCTGCGCTCTCCTCTGAGGGAGAGGGATCTGTGGAGGAAAAGCGAGGAGTATTTCCATGGTGTGCAGTTGTTCAAGCCCTTGCAGAATTATTGGGCATGTTTGAATGCATCCTCAATAGACCATTGCATGGTTTGGCTACAGGAAAAATGGGGAGGGACTCTTTATCGGGGATTTTGNGCCCAGAGAAGCTGTGGATGCCCCATCCCTGGAGGGGTTCAAGGCCAGGCTGGATGAGGCTTTGGGCAACCTGGGCTGGTGGGAGGTGTCCCTGCCCATGGCAGGGGGTGGCACTGGATGGTCTCTAAGGTCCCTTCCAACCCAAACCACTCTGTGATTCTCTGAATGCTTGGTGCTCTCCTAGTGCAAACTGCAGGGTAAGGTCCCCACTACAGCCCCCTCCTTTCCTCTGCTGCTGGGGCCATGCTGGCTTTGCTGCTGGAGGAGACAGGCTGACCTTGGAGGAAGGCATCCTTTTTTGATTGATGCTACAAGGTCAGGAAGTCTCTGTTTATTCACGCCAGCAATTCCCACTGTAGCAAAAAAAAAAAAAAAAAATCACCAAAAACTCTTCAGAAGACCAAAACCATGCTGTTGATGATTCTGGATTCTTAAAAGGATAAGTAACATTGATTGTATCTATTCAGTATGTGAGCAAGTGTTTTTGCAAGGCACCATTTCTTTACTCAGTTGTGTTCTAGCAGAAGTTTCCCAGATGGTTGGTAGGTCACAAGGGAATAACTTGACTTTGAATTTTATTTCTTTATCTTAAACTGTGAGTTAAGCTCCTGCAATTCCTTTAGAATGTGGTGTTAGCTGGTTGCTAAATTGAATTCCTATAAATCTGTAATCTGTAAGCTGTGTGTTTGCTTCATGAAAAAAAAAGATATTTTGTATTTGGAGGTGGGGTGATTTAGGGTTAATAATTATTAAGGCATTCCTTTAAAAACAAAAACATAAACTTTGGTTGGAACATCTGGGCAGAAACAGGATCCAGTATTTGTGGATAATATGTAGAATCGCTTATAGGAATTTGTACGCTCTCCTAAGATGCATGGGTACGCTGCTGATTGTGGTTAGTGATAATTAATAATAGATCAAAGAGTTGGAGCCCTGAGGTTAAAAAGCAAATTTCAGACTAATTGCTGAATGTTTCTGACAATTTTTGTATCACTTCACTCATTTCCATTCTCTCTTCTAAACAATACTTTCTACTTGCGTCTGGAGGTGAAATAACTTCTTGAATGGGCTTTCAGGCTAAAATTTGGATGGGACACAGGAGTCTTTTCTATTTTGGTTTTCTTTCCTTGTCTCCTTTCCAGAGGTGCTATCCCCAAGTTTCTAAAGGTGGTGGCTTTCTAAACCAGTTCCCTAGCAATTTGGTTTCTGAGAAAGATTAAAGAACCCTGCCATCTTGAGTAATGTTTTCTTTTGTTTTTGGGAGAATATCTTGCTTCCATTTCTGTGTCTGCGTATAACCCTTTCAGGTTGGTATTCAATCTTAAATCTACAAAATAAACGTGTGTTCTAGAGGTTTGTTTTGAGCAGTGTAATCCCTCCGTGGTCTCAGAGTTTTTAATCGCAGGTCAGAACTGGGCAGCAAGTAGCTACATTTGTCCTGATGGGGATTTTGCCTGTGCTAGCTGCCAAGCTATAGGCTCTTGCCAGCATTTCTGGCAATCTTTTTTTCTGGGTACTGTGTTGCACTGACATGATATCGCAGTTCTGTGAAACCTGTAGCTACAGTACTTTGTTTCAGGTTGCCCAGAGAAGCTGTGGATGCCCCATCCCTGGAGGGGTTCAAGGCCAGGCTGGATGAGGCTTTGGGCAACCTGGGCTGGTGGGAGGTGTCCCTGCCCGTGGCAGGGGGTGGCACTGGATGATCTCTAAGGTCCCTTCCAGCCCAAACCATTCTATAATTCTATGGTTCTATGATTTTATTTTTTTCCGCCAGCTCTTTTTCTACACCTGACACATAAGGGGTCGAGATGGACGGTGCGCTGAAACTGTCCCAGTCTTGACTTTGGGTTCCCCCAAAGGAGACTGGAGTGCTTCTCTAGGCAAAGCACTGCTCTGCTCAATTAATTTTTAAGTCATCATTTGCTTCTTGATGGCGATTCGGGCCATATAGGAAAAGGGGCAGCTGCTAAGTTGCGCAAGGCAGCCGCGTCCCTGTACCTGCAGAAATGCGTCACGCCGGCGTGTCCTTACGGCAACCTGTGCTCTCGGAGCCCTTTGGAAACTCAGTTTCACAACCGGCGAGCCCCGGTTTACTCTGGCAGCGTCTGGCTTTGGAAAATCAATGGCGTTTGTATATTTAGCTCTTGGTTAGCACTGCTGCAGGTAGGAGAGTGGGGAGGGGGCTCTTTTGGAGGTGGTTTGTGTACTCCCTCTTCAAACACAGTCTGAGTGAAGCCAGGCTGGAGGTAGACCTGTCCTCCTAGATAAATCTTCACTCAGATGAGGAGCAGGAAAAGGGATGGCTTCTGGAAGCATCAGGGCATCAAGGCAGCAGCCTTTTATTTTTTCTCAGGAGGCTTGAGTTCAAATATCAGCCACTCCAAAAGGTTGGAGAGCTTTGCTTTTAGCATTGCTGAAGGCTCGTCTCTAGGAACCTGTCATGCACTTCAGCGTTTCTGAAGCCTGGAGTGCCAGGGACCTTGCAAATGAAGGTGGGTGGGAAATTTGTGCTGTTTCCAGGCAGACTATCTGAGCTGTCAGCTTCATTATTTTAAACTAAATTAAATTTGTGCTAGAGAGTGCAGTATGTTAGAGCAGTTAGGGAGCTCTTCCTCTAATGGTAGATGCAGATCTACTTTAACTTCCAAACTCATTTGGATAAATTAAAAGGAAAAAAAAACCCAAAACCAAAAAACAAACAGCCCAACAAAAACCTTGCACAACTGTTGATCCTGGGATGTGTAGAAACTTTCCAGAAAAACTAGTCTTATTTGAAGACAATACAGTATTATGGTTGCCATGTCTGAAGATCAAGGTCCATTCTTTTTTTTTTTTTATTGTTTAATAAAAAATAAACACACGTCGTCAGTTCTTGCCCGTCGGTCAAGGGATGCACGCTACCGGGCTGGTGCACGTGTCATGTTCTGTGACTGGCAAGAGATCTTGTCCCAGAGTTGGGTGCAGTCCTTTGGCACATGTGTGTCTGTGTGCTTGGGCAGTTCCCCAAGGCTTGGGGGAGATTTTGCACCGTGCTTTGGTGTGTTTTTTGTTTTTTTTTTTTTAATTTTAAATTTGTTTGTTTATTTTTGAGCATGAAAGCTTTCTTCAGTTAATAATTGAAAACCAATATTGGCCAATAAATTCCTTAAGGATTAGGAATAGTTACTGAACGTGACTGGCTTGTCAAAAATTCTGCACTGAACCTTTGTCACAGCCCGCCCCATCATAAAATACATCCAGTAAAACCACATTGCAGCAGGATTAGCTCTGCAAACCCAGTACAGCCTCACCATGCTCTTCCTTCAGATGCACAGTGGCAAAAATAGAATCATTCCAATCGGTTTGGTTAGGATTTTTAGATCCTTATTTTAATCTGAATCCACGTAAACTAGCTGGAAGATGAACAAAGTGGGGGGGGAGGGAGGGGGTTAGACGTGTCAGCTTCTACTCAGCGTATGGAAGTAAATATTGGAAGAGGTCCAGAGCTTTATGACTGCTGCCAACTAATGACATAAGATAATGTTGCCATGAAACAATGCACTTGATTTGCGCTTGTTTCACAACTAACCTTTCTGTTCCTTGAGACTGCTTGGAATTTATGGTTTTGAAGATTTGACAGTAAAAAAAAAAAAAAATTAGGCATTGAAAAATTTGACTGATTAAATATGTGGTAATGACAACTTCAAACTGCACAAGCAGATAATGAGATAAAGGACTGTTACTCATTTCATATTAAACCCATTTGGGGGAATAAGCAAGGAGGAGGACTGTTGTGGATGGATGTGTTGTTTTGAAATGGAAAAAAATTCAGAAGAGCTGATTTGTATAGAAATACAAGGGAAAAGAGTGAGTTGCTGATGTACTTTTGTAAATTTTTTTTTCTGGAAAAAAATTATTTGTATCGGAAACGTGCTTTTAGAAGTGACTCTTCCAGTTGTCCCCATTTTCTGTGTTGTAGTTCCCATCATGGGGCAGCTGAGGAGTGAAAAACCAGAGCTTTGCCACCAGCAGAGAATGAAGAAAGTGCTGCAGGAGCTGCCTGAGGCACTCCAGCCCCTAACGACTTCTGTCCATGGAACCTCTCTGGAGCTGGCCTGAAGTATAACCTTCGCAAACACCTATAAAGTGGATAGTGGCTCCTCAGGCCCAAGGTCTAGGCTGGATATTAGAAAAATTTATTCACTGCTAGAGTGGTGAGGCATTGGAACAGGCTGCCCAGGGCAGTGGTGGAGTCACCATCCCTGGAGGGGGTCAAGAAACGTGTGGATGTGGTGCTTGGGGACATGGGTTAGTGGGTTGGGTGGGGTTGGGTTGACAGTTGGACTAGCTGACCCTTGAGGTCCTTTCCAACCTGAATGATTCTGTGATTCTACACGTCTCCTTTTATTGCACCACGCTGCCTGGGATGTAGATACTGCCTGGGTGCTAACTGCCTTTTTACCTGTTAACTCAGGCATTTGGAATTGAAAAAAGAATTCGGGGTTACAGGCAGAGGAAATTATTCCACAGAAAAATTGGAGGCACTGTATTCAGCAGATGTATTTTGTTTATAAAGCTGTGTCCAGAATGAGCAGAGTACCTACTTTTCCTTCACAGCACTCTAGACGTCTTAAAACCAACTGAATGAAACCCTGGAAATAGGAAATGAAAGTGATGTGACAAATAGGCTGTATCCTGTTTTTTTCATTAGTGAATTTCACTTCTTTTGAATGAGTTGAAAGATCTAGATACAGTTTGCAGATATTCTTGTATTTATTATAATACTAATCTGTAAAGGAAAACAGGATTGTTTTTGTTACGGGCAGCTTCGTTAAGTATTTACAGGCAGCTGCAACTTCTGCAAACTAATTTAACAACTTAGAATTGTTGTTTCAGGAAATTGTGGATCAATAAATTTTTATAAAGCAAACCTATTGATTTGCAGCTAATTATATATTGCAGATGTCTGATAAATTAATTTTAATATGAGGCTAAATGAATTGAATAGGTGATGTATTAGTGGCTTGTAAATGACTTCCAGCCATTAAGTCTATTTAGATAGATACAGGAAAAAAAGAGTTGCTAACCTATCCTAATTCCTAATGAATCAGCAGTGTAATATTGGGGTCCAGATGAGTTTTGAGCTCATTCATAACTTTTTAAGAGGAACTTAATGTTTTTCTTTTTTTCATACCCTCCATACTGTGACAAACAAGATACTCCATATCATAGAATCACAGGATGGTTTGGGTTGGAAGGGACCTTAGAGATCCTTGAGTCCCATCCCCTGCCATGGGCAGGGACACCTCCCACTGGCCCAGGTTGCTTAGAGCTTCATGTCCTCCACTGTTGTTCCGTGTCCTTCCACCTATATTAGCCCTTTCCATCATCTTGAGATGCTTCAAGTTCTCCTTGCTTCAGCACCAACATCTGATATAGTGCTTCTTAAAAGAGAGTCTGACTAAGGTCATAGCAAGGTCCATGAAGCTGACTCTGGTGCAGTGCAGGAGCCAGGTCCTCCACCTGCCAAGCTCATGGTGTGCTTCAGGGCATGAGGAGATGGGAGTCCCAGCCATGCTTCTGGGCGATAGCAGCTATGGGGGTTCCTGGGGTTGTCTCTGTACCAGTGCCACATTCTTTCCAAAATTCTGCTCCGGGTGCTTGCTTTTTACTTGCACTGGGTCTAACTCCATAGGAAGAGTTACTGCTGATTGGGATGGATATTGGACTTTTTCCATTGTATGACGTACCCCAAACTCAGAGGTGATATTGACGTTGGCATGACTTAGATCAGTAAGTCAATAGAAGTGAATGCCATTTCCATGCTGAGCAGAAAATATTCAGGACCAAATAGGAATGAGCTTGAGATCAGGAAGGAATGGAGAAGAATAAGAAATATGATGTAATGAATTTAATGGGTTATAGGAGCAAGGAAATGATGGGTATTGGCACAAGAGGATATAAGCATATAGTGCCCTAGATCCTAGGAAAACTTGTGGTTTTGTCTGACATGACTGAAAACTGAGAATATGCAACATCTCATCAGTTCAGTTTACAAGAAATAGCTTTGACTGATTTTTGTAGATGTATTTTATGTAATCAGTTTGAAAGACAGCAGTAAATACACAAATGTTTCCCATTTACTGGTTTTGGTACAATTTCGTCTTTGTCTGACATTTGACATGGGCAGAATAAGGTGCTGAGTACCTCTGGAATAGGCATGAGAGTTGATGATGGAATATTTTAAATGAGCTGCTGTTCAGAGGACAGAAATGTGAAAAATCACCTGCCACTTGTTGAAGGCCTTGCATTATCATTGTGGCTTTTTTTTTATTTTTAAATTAAGAATACACAAAACCAAGCATAAGAGCAGGACTTTTTGTTCGTTTCTGCTACTTTTTCTGTGCTGCCTGCAATGTCCAAAACACCCGTGCTGTTACAGCTCTTGCAAATGTAAGGTAACGACATATCCAACTCTTAATTATATTTCTATATTACGTCAGGTCTGGGGATTAGGAAAGTGAGATGTCAAGAGTAAATTTAGGCTGGGGCTTCTCCGCCAAGTCCTCGATGCTCCCACCAGTAGCTTAATATGAATTAGTCTGTTTCTTTAAAGGGTTGAAGTAAATATTGAGTAGGGTTTCCTAGCAACATTTGTAAGGTTAAGTGAAAATCGGATTTGCCAGGTACTGCTTCCAGACCACGCTCGTCTTTTTATTTCGAAATTTATACTTTTGATAAATTACCTGCAGCATGAAATGCTCAAGAGAATCTGATAGTATTGTAAATAAATAAATTTAGAGAATCGTATGTCCAAGGACAGGTCAGCTGAAATATTATTCTTACTTTGGGACACAGATTTTCTTTTGCTGTGTATTTGCACTGTGCCTAAACGAATGGGGACTAAACTTACTTGACTTCTGCAGGTATTGGCTATATGTGTGTATATGTATAGATATAAAAAATACAACAAAAATAAAACTAGTGGGCATCTTCCACTACTTAAATCTGTCAAAAAAAGTTCTTTCTTATTGTTGGTGTTGTCATAGTAAAAAAAAAAAATAATTGATCTGTGTTCCACACTGGTCTCTTGAGTTAGCAGAGGTCTAAGTTACAGGTGGTAGAATCTCTTACAGAAATCTTGATTTTTTCATAGAATCACAGGATGGTTTGGTTTGGAGGGACCTTACAGCTCATCTAGTTGCACCATGGGCAGGGACACCTCCCACTAGCCCAGGTTGCTCAAAGCCTCACCCAGCCTGGCCTTGAACCCCTCCAGGGATGGGGCAGAATCACAGGATGGTTTGGTTTGGAGGGACCTTACAGCTCATCTAGTTGCACCATGGGTAGGGACACCTCCACTAGCCCAGGTTGCCCAAAGCCTCACCCAGCCTGGCCTTGAACCCCTCCAGGGATGGGGCATCCACAGCTTCTCTGGGCAACCTGGGCCACTGCCTCACCCCCCGCACAGGAAAACATTTCTTCCTAATATCTCATCTAAATCTCCTCTCCACAGGCGCTTTGGATGCGTACGAGGTGCGTATGCCTAAGGTGTACCTGCTCTGGGTAGGATAGTTCCCCCTTGAGAAACTTAATGTACAAGGCTTGAATGTAGGTTAGCCTAGGACAGACAGATAGATAGATAGCAGAGGGGAGCAAGGAATGGAAAAATTTGGTTGGCTGCTTCCAGTCCCAAGTTTTTGAGTCTATAAATAGAGTCTATCAGAATATTTCTAGTTAGTTCTGGGGAAAGTCAGCTGCTGTGCTGGGGATTGGCTGTGCTCCCAGAATGAGGAGGGGAAGGAAAAAAAAAAAAAAAGTATGATAGGAGGCCTATTGAAAATCTACCGACTGACACCAGTGAAATCAAGGGATTGGAGGATCCTGTATTTGGGCTTCGGTTTCTTTTTCTGGAGCCTGTGTCAGTGCTGGATATTCCGCAGAGCGACTCTGTAGCTTAGGACAAGCTTCTGGGTTAACTGGGTGCAGGAGGTATGTCCCCACGCAGCACCCAGCAGAGTTTGTAGTTCAAAAGCCAGGACTAAAGCCTGATAAAAAGAATGAGTATGGAAGTCGAAGGAAGCAGCATATTATCCTCATTCCGTGCTGCAGTGGCTAGCCTGGACAGTCTGCCTTCTCTCTCAGTTAGATGTATTATATAACAGGAAATGGAGAAATAAAAATAAAAGCTGAATTTTGACCAAAAAAAATAAAGTTATCATGTAAGCTGTGACTTTTTTAAATAGAAAGAGAAAGGTCTTGCAGATAATTTAATGTGTAAACTAGTTGAAATGTATTATGATACCAGAAATAGAAATTTAATGGAGTCTCGATGAGCTTTGCGGTTACAATGCTTTCTAGGAAATATAATTTACATACTTGAAAAATATCCTGAATTGAGATTTAAACACAATGTACAATTAGAGTATAAATAGCTAGTAAGTTTAAAAATTACAGTATTTTTAGAAGGTTGTTGCAGTTACAGTAGAAGATAACCTTTCAGCAAGACTCTCTCCCCCACCATGTAACCACAGAAGGATCATCCTTCGTACTGTAAGTTGAAAAAGTAGCTTTGGTCAAATGAATGGCTTTATGCGTGTAAGCTGAACCAGACTACTCAGCTGAGCGTTTATTCACATGGCAGAGTTCATAGGAGCTGAAATTATCTGAGCAGTAAATGAGCTTTTTCAGCACCGAACTAATCCCAGGAAAGTCTGTGCTCACGTTGAAAGTGAAAGTGTTCACGACAAGGTTTTTTTTGCTCAGGGTTTGCTGGTGGCTCTTTTTTTTTCGTTCATAATTTTTCAGATATTTGGGAAAGTGGTTCTATTGAATGTTTAAAGCAGAAGGAGAAGGGATGGAGCAGTATCAGTGCTTCTAAGAGGTGCATGCAGCCTCTTGATGTCCATCGGTGTCACGTATGTCATCAGTCAGATGCTTACTTACTGCTTCCAGATTCCCGTAAACATGAGATTAAAAAGTCACACTGGTGTTTTAACTTTGTTTGGGGTTTTTTGCCTTTTTTTTTTTTTAAGGATAACTTTTGTTCATCACATAAGCCATGAAACTTATGAGCCATTATTAACTATTGCACTTCAGTTTCTCTGTATCAGTTGGAATAAAATCTCACAGTGATATCAACTGCCTTATTAAACTTTTTTGATTATTTAAATATTAATAACAGAACAATTTTAGACTTTTTGAGTAGCTTTAAATGGACAAGTACAGGTAAAAGACACTGAAAAAAGGCAAGCATTTTGGTTTTTGAGGAAATGATGTTAATAAATCCTTTGTTATGGCCAGTTCTTGAAGAAAATGGGGAAAAATGGTAAAGAACTAATATTTTATCTCATTAAAATGTGAGGAAACAGCTCCTTAAAAAAACCCTTAATTCAAAAACTGTTTGAATTAAGAAGGATGAAGATCTCTCAGGAGGTTGAAATCTGCCATCATGAGAATCGATGACTGTTCCCGTTTGCTTTCCGTAGGGCTACTGTTTCACTCAGCATTTCACCAGAGGATGGCTGTGGGAATTAAAACTTTTTAATTCCTTGCAACCGGGTGTATTGCCTTAGAGGAATGCTCAGGAACAGCTCATCGGTGGAGGGAGGAGGGGAAAATCAACCTACGTATGGCCAAGGTAGATTTAAGTTGGAATAATGCACTAAGTTAGAAAAAATTATCCCAGTATCAACTATCTGTGTCGGAAAGGCTCCAGGAATCCTTCAGCTTACAATTCCATTTGTCCAAAACCGAGAAATTGGAAACAGAAGATAAACAACTTAGTAATATTTTAGTTCTTTTTCAGATAACTTTCTGTCATGTGTTTGGAAACTTTAATGAAATACTGGTCTCGTTTGAGGAAGCAGCTCAAAATTCATGTTAACTATTCATTGTGCCACTTGGTAATTTAGATGATGCAAACCACGGGGATATTCTGATCTCGTTCAAAATCAGTTTAGAGTTCTAAAGTGGTGCCTGGAAATAGGTTTGATGACAGTGAGTGTTTCCTTCTTTCTAGAGCAGTCCGTTTGAGATGTATGTTACATACCCAAAAAAACCCCCAAAACCAACCCCTGAAAAGAACTCAGACCAGCTCTGGATTTAATAGTGGTTTATAATCCCCATTTTCTGAACTAGTGTCTGCTCCAAGTTTTGGAACCAGGCAGAGGATTTGATCTCCCATCAGTCAGAGACCTGACGGCTTCTCCTGCTGTGTTGCTTGACGCGTGGTCTGGCAGCGAGTCTCTTGCGTGGAGCTTTTTGTTTGTGCTGGTGGCGCTGTTAAAACCCGTGGGACTGGCCGTATACAAAGGCTTTGCTCAAGCTGCTGCAGGTTGGAGGTTTCCAATGTTTCTGAGTTTTTATATGATCCTTTTTTTCCCGAGTTGTTCTGGCACTTTGATTCTTGTCATGCCCAGCATGCATCTTTTCACACTCCCAAGCCCTGACCGCAATGGCTTGAATCCTTCATTAGTTTGTGATTAATTGTAAAGATACAAACATTATCATATCAAAATCCCCGAAAGGCTCTCTTTTAAAGGATCAGCTTGACTTTTTGATTTAGCTGCCCCACAATTTACGTATCTGGTGGCTGTGTGGTTTTTAACATCCTGTTAAATCTGGAGCAGGTCCAGGAAATATTTTCTGCAATATCTGGGGAATAGAAAAGCTTGATAAGTTATTTTGTCTGTTGCTTGGGGTCAAGCCTTGCAAGAGGTAGCAACACAGAGGGTTGAATGCATGAGGTATGCCTTGGTGGGTGTGCAAGATCATGGCTTGAGTTGTCAGTTATTGCACTAGGGTGTTCAGTACAGATTCAGGGCTTAGAAGTCCAATTTTTGTCTTTCAGATACATAGAAACTGCAATTGTAGCTATGTAGGAGAAAATTGTGATGCAGGTGAGAACATGGTGCGGAAAGGGCTTTGCATTAGCTCCTTTATGCATTGCTACATGTGGTGGTTTTTACAACAGATTTTATCCCTTGGGATCTAATAAAAGGCTAGAGAGTCATTTGGTTTATAAACCCGTTTGGTATGTTATTTAGATATTCAGAGGGAAAAGGTCAAAGAATGTCTCCTGTGTTATCAGTTCCTCAATGGGAAACTGTATGAAAAACTAGAAGATGTAATACTGTATAATTTAGAAGCACAATGTATAATGTGGGTTGCGAGACAATTACTGCGTTTTATTTCTCTGTATTTTCCATTTTACTGAATGCATTTTAGCGACAATTGGGTTTGGGCTGTAATGCTATTTGTAGCAGTTTCATGAAGCTGCACAGCAAATTACTGTGGTGTACTGGATAAAATCAACTCTCACTTCATTCGTGAAAGTCATATTATGAAAAACTCTTGCTACTGGCTTAGGTAGCTAACAGTGGGGCTTGTCCCTATTTATACCATTTTGTGAAATCCCCAGGTTAAATTTTAAAGCAGTTTTAAGATAGACATATTTTACATATCCTGTCAGTCTTCAGTTTATTAATCTAAAACAGTTTATTAATCTAAATTAATTTAATTAATGTACAGATACAGAGAACATGTCTGTTCGTTACGAAATCTTGTTGCCTGGGATGCAAGTATAAAAGGAGCTGGTCTCATTTATCTCAAGTCTTCAGCAGCTAACCATGAAAAGAAATTAAAAGTGTATTGGTTGTGAAGTGTTAACAACAGAAAGATGTTTGTTGTCAGTAGCCTTCTTGGCATTAGTGTTCTGTGTGCCTGAGCTGGTCAGTGTTTTCCTAACGTTGCTGACCAGCCTTGGAGTGCTAAGTGGCTCACAAAAGCATGTTAGAAAAGTTTGGCAAATTGGGTTAAAAAGGAAGTTTGTGTTGCTGTCAGGTGGTGGTTTATCCCAGAAGCTTGGGAGAGCATCCTTAGCATGTGTCCCAAAGAGGTAACGTACTGCTTGCGTGTGGTTTGGGACAAAATGGATTTGAGAGGAGGGCTAAGAGATGGTGCAAAGACTGAGCATTGGTAGGAAGGACTAGGGTTTACTTCAAAGAACTCAAATTGATATGTTTGGAGAAAGTGAGTAGACATCTTAAAAATGTATTGTAATGGACAGGGCTTTTCCACTCCATTTTCATCTGTCTCCTGCTTAACACCGTTGCAAGAAAATGAGAAGTAAATTGTTTTTCTGTACTGAAAGGTTCATGGCAGACATTCCCAGTGATGTGCTGAAGGCACTTGTGCAGTAATCGCAACCAGTCCTCCTCATCCTTGACATCTGTGAGAACACGAGCCCTGCTGATGGGCTTGGGTTGGTGGAGCAGATTTAGCCGTTGGGTGCTACGAACTTCTAGAAACGTGCGAGAGGGTGTCTGCCCCGTCCTTCGGAGCTGCTTAGACACTGCTAGAAAGGCTGGAGGTGTTCATGGTACTCTCTTCTGGGGGAGGCAGAAGTTTTGGAGACAAAGGGCACATCTGGGAGGTGGGATGCAGTCTTGGCATGCAAAATGTCCTTTAAATCTGGGCAAAAGCCCTGTGTTTCTTTTTGGTGATGGACTCGCAGGTGTTGTGACTGAAAGCAGGCAAACCAGATAAAGGAGGTTGCTAATGACTGCCAGTCTTGGGATAAATGGTGCCGAAATAGAGTCCATATTTGTTCTGGGAGCTGTATCCCAGAAATGTACCTTTCGGACCTTTCTGCATGTGTGGATTTCACTTTTTCTTCTTCTCCCCATTCACTGATGCCTAAGAGTTGCCCTTGGGAGAAGCCTGTATCTTCCACCACGTGCAGGAGGAATTTAAGGGGACTCCTGGCCAAATGTGACCTTTGTGAATGATGTCCTTTTGTCATCGTCTTCGGTTAAGACTGTGTATGTTCCCACATATGTTTCTTCATGTTTCACTACTGGATTAACATCCTAATGGCTTTTTAATTAGACCAACAAGGAACAGGTCTGTCCAGATTTTCTGGTCTCATCAGGAAGGCTTTGAAAGACTTTCTCGGCAGCAAAAGCAAGCCAGGGTGTGCTTACTCGCCCAAGCAGCAGCAAGGGAAGAGCATGCTGACCGTCCGTGCAGTCTCCTCTGCTCATTTGCTGAATTTTCAGCTTCCTCTGCATTTTCAAGGTGTCCTATCTACTGTCACCCTTCAGAAAGGAGAATGAGAAGGGATGAAGTAGTTTTGGTGTGACCTAGGTTTCAGGAATGTTCATGTGCACAGAAGTCTCCCACTATGCTTAGGTCTGAAGTTTCTCGGTCTCTGTAGTCCAGAGGAAATTTTGGATACAAAAAATGTGATTATTTACCAAGAGATTCTGCGTTGAGGGGTGTGTGTATATTTAAAAGCCACTCCTATCTGTTTCTCTGGCAGGGGTGGGATGGGGGTACAGCCCCTGTGTGCCCCGTTCCGCACAAGAGCTGCGGGCAGTACACCCCGTTTCTGCCACTTTGCTTTCCTGAGCTTGGCAAATGAAGTGTTAACTTCAAAGCAACTTCTGTTTTCCACCTGAAACAAATTTTGTGAGGTCATAAAATCAAAATGTATCTGATCTTGCGAATGAATTTTAATTTTGAGTGGGTTAAGGTTGGTTTTGCTGACACCTTTATTTATATAAAACTCATGTGGAAATGCTTGTAAATAATTTTCCCCATTAGGTAAACAATTCTCTTTCCTGGTGATGCTGTCAGTGTCACAGAGTTAGCCTGGGTGGTAGAAGAAGGTTTCTTTTGCAGAATAGATTTGAATTTTTCTTGCTGCTCAAAGTATATTTTCACTCTTACTCTCTCATAAGAGCAGTTTTGTCTTTTTCTTTTAGGAGCTGCTGGGTTTAATTAAGCCAAGTCAATACTTTTTTGAGAGCATTAGGTAGAGTTTGACTATTCATTATATGGAAATACATGCTCATTTTGATTTTTCTTCAGGTTGCACTAGGTGCCGTGACATTCAAAGTACCTTAAAATTAATATGTATTTTTAATACATAGCCTTTTTTTGTATTGTCTTACTGTGCTTTCTCCCCTGTAAAAGCAGCCCTTTTTCAATTTTTATAAACCTTGGCATCCTAGATGACATGTTTTCCTAAACTAAGTGAAGTTCAGGAAGTGGGTATATTTTTGCAAGGAGGAGAAAGGTGAAAAAATAGTTAACATCCATTTTCACGACATTTTCCGTTTTTTTATTCTACCAAAATGGCTTTGTATAGAGCACATATTAAATCATTTCAGATCTGTTGTTCTGTTCTATTTTATTCCCTTCCTTTCTTCTTTCACCGTCTCAGTACAGCACACATACATATTTCCAGTAATGAAATTTTAAATGTGGACCCTATCTCAAGTTGTTGACAGCAAAATAGTAAACAGGCTTTTCCCCCTCTTACCTCAAAAAAACCTATTCTACCTAATTTCCTTTGTGTTTGTTGTGAATCCCCAGCGGGGTGTAAGTGTATATGGCCCCATTGAAGGATAAATTAAGAACTGTAGGTAACAGCAATCTCAGTCTGCCCTGTTCTTACGTGCTCCTGATTTCTCCAGTAAACCTTGAGAAGGGTTTTATTTACTTGCTAAGAAATTGAGGAAGTGTAATTAAATGGCAGTTAAAGCATAAAAGTTATTTCACAGCACTATTGCCTTGTTTGAACTCACTGAGTTTCTTTAAGAAAATACTGTGCTCGAGTGAGCTGCTACTGCAAATGAGACAGGAATAAAAATCACTCCGGCTGGCCAGGGAAGGGATGCAGTTGGTTGAAAACTTGTGTGTTTTTGTAGGAATGCTGGAGCAGATGAATGCGGACGCTCAAAATACCGTCGTTGGAGAGATGGTGTGTAAGGTCCCAGGTTGAAGCTAGCGTGAACAGAATTAAAAATAGCAAGTATGACAGACCCATTAGTTCATGAAGGTAATTTATGTTTTGGAAAATAAAAACAAAAGCTAAAGTTTAAACGAGGTTTGTCCTTGAATTGGTAATAGCATTCAAATGGAAATCTTAGCAATATGAGGTTGCTCTATAGAGCATAAGAGGAGCTCCAATGAATAATTAAACAAGTGATAGCTAATAAAATATACAGCACATTGCTTCGAACTTAGAAATCGTAACTGCCTAAGGGATGAATGTTTTTCATTACTTTTTAATTGTTGCCAGTGTTGACCTTCAAGGTCTTTTTCTGGCAGATAATTTGTTATGGTAAGGATGAGATCATTAAGTATTTTAGCACAAGCCACATGATGCAAATAGTTTCCTAATATTATAGAATGCTGATGTGGTAAGGGTTTGTTTTCTTAGGAATTTGTTCTCCATATTTAGTGATTTTTCGGATCATATCTTAAAAGAGCAATTCTACTGTAAATCCTGCCGGACGGCGGTCGTAGGTAGTACAGTAGCAGACGTCAGCGATTTCTGCTGGGAGCTTGTTGTGACAGGTTTGGAATTGTAATTAAAAAGTATGACTGTGAAATCTCAGTATGATTTTTGGCTCTTCGTAATATTTGTATATACCCAGAACAAATAACGGCTTTTCTCCTTCGCTCAATGGGTGAAAGCATCTCCATGGGAGCCTGCAGGTTTTCTCCACGCTGGAGCGAACCTCTGTGGCATCCGAGGCCCCGGGGCTTGTATGCGAGGGATGAAGCGTGACGAAGTTTTGCTGGTTTTATACTGTAACTCTGGTTTTTACTAGTTTAGCGCTTGCATAGGTAGGCACTGAAAGTATGTATTGGGTAAACACCAAGTGCTGTCAGGATTTATGTCTGCAAATCTTAGTTTAAATTCTCCACAAGTAAGTGTTTTATCATTATCCAGCCTTTTGTCAGGCAGCAGGGATGCTGCTCAGAGAGAAATGGCGATGGGGAGGAGCAAGCCGGCGGGTGACCTCGGCTCTTTAAGTTCACTTGCCGTTATTATCTGTCTAGCCTAAGATGCTTGGAAGGGAGCGATAGCCCGAGATGCTGGGAACAGAGTGAATCGGTTGTTTGCTCAGATGTTTGCGGACAGAAGTGTTTATTGCTCGCGTTGCTGTGGAGGGAAGGTGAACAGAGCTATTGTCTGCTGTTCGTCTGTGCTATAGGCAATCGCTCGCAGGAAGTCTATAAATAACTCTGAGGGTAAAATTCACCTTGCTGCTGCTTGTAATCCAAAGAGAAAAGCCCGCAGACGCGCAGCGGAGGGGCAGAGAGCGTTGCAGGCTGCAGAGCCCGCGCTGCGGAGGGCCCGGCCTGTTCCCAGGGAAGGGTGGCAGGAGAGGGAGGGCTGCAGCAGAGCCTGTGCCTGATGGATAGATGAGGGTGACCATGCCGGCAGCTCGTAAGGAGGTGAGGGAGTCTGTCAGCGCGGCTGAGGGGAGAGGGGTTGGCCTGAGCCCCCCAAAGAGGGGGACATGGCAGGAGCCAGGCCTGCTCCCCCTCAGCTCCATCTTGGCGCCTGCCCTGTGCTCCCTGGGAAGAGGGCAGGACAGCCGGCGCAGCTCTCCTCTTCCCCAAAATTGTGGGAAAGAGAGGTGCCGGGTGTATGTGTGCTCAGGTGGAAGCTGAGTGTTTTGTAGCTGCAGCCCCACAGCCCCAGGCGTTGTGCCGGTGGGTTTCCCTGCAGGAAACGCCCCGCTGCGTCTTGTGGTTGGTCTTGGTGGGCCTGCTCCTGAGCCTGCGCCAGGGTTTGGGCTGTGGGACATCACCCAAGAGCCCCAGCAACCAGCCCAGCTCATCCTGATCTCTCTGTTTTCTGGTTGTTATTCATCAGTTGCATGAATAGCTGTGTTTCATGGAAATGTTTTGGGTTTTTTTAAATCCGCCGCATCCTATAGATTAAAAGAAGAAGTCATTGCTGTGAAGTATGTTCATTTGTCCTTTGCCAATCTGCAGGCTAAATAATTTTCACATAAAAGTATTTTTCCTCTACTCTTCTGTGGTTGAAAATCCAGCATGTTGTTTTCTGTCCCCTTGCACAGAGATACCAGAATCACATCTGTCACTCATGCTTGGGAGTAAGGCCCGTGCTCTGTAGGGAGCTCCATCTTCCTAAATCCATAAGGCTGGGATATTTTTCCCCAAATACTAATTCAGGAGACTATTCATAGAATCATAGANTCTTTCCAATATCTCATCTAACTCCTCTCTCGCAGTTTAAAACCATTATCCCTCGTCCTGTCGCTATACTCCCTGATCAAGAGCCCCCCATCTCTCCTGGAGAGATCTTATCTGACTTCTTTGTGATCAGAAGGAAGACTAGAATCTGTAGGCACCTCAAAGTTCCTGAGAACATGAGAAGAGGACGTAGTGCTGCTCAAAATGAGCCCAGTTAATTACAGAGTTCTTAGATAGAGGAGGGATTAACACTTGCAACAACATCAGTATGTTGTGTTTGGTAAGAAAGGCAGTTTGGTCATGGAAATATATTGTGCGTAACGGCCTCTGGAGTCCAGACCCTCTGCCTCTAGGTTGATTGGAGAGGACACCAACCTAAAGGGTTGTGTTGGAGTGTGCTGGCTGGACCCACTGGACCTTTTCTAGCACCATCAGTGTCATAGAATTTGTGGAAAAATGCAAAAGTGATGGTGACATAGTGTTAATAGCTGGCTTGGGCTTGGGGCTGCGAGGAGTTCAGCAGAGAGCGTCTATCTACCTTGTGCATACCCTACTTAGCAAGTAGCTACAGTAGGGGACAAGAGTAAGATCTGGGAAGTCACAAGCTTGTTCTGAAGGCTTATGTTGCTGTTTGTCTGTGTACCTCACTTGTCATGCCATCCAGGGGTTTTGTTGTTGTTGTTCTTTGTCTTCATCAGCTTTGCATTCATGATCTGCATCTGGCTCATATCCTTACGTTCAGACAACGATGTCTGAGTGCATAAGAAGATGTTCTCTTTGGAACATTGACCTCAAGAGAAGCGAAATGCTGACTTGTTAAAGAAACTTGTGATTTTGAACCCAAATTAATCAAGTATTTGAATAACATATTCTGGAAACGTATTTTCTCAAGTCCACTAGGAAATACGCTGCATTGTGCAGCATGCATAATGGTGATGAACCAAAGGAGCTATCAGGAATGCAGCTGCAGAGCAGGAGCAAAATTAAGTATCCTGTGACCAAGTTATAACTCTGCAAAACGGCAGATCAGAAGTAATGATAATTATTATCAAAGCTATCACTGATTTAAAAATAGTATTAACTCCTTAAGAGGAAGTACTTTTAATCAACTTGTACTAAACAGGGAATTCAAAAACACCAGCAGGTTTTCTGTTATTTGCAGGAAATACAGGATTGCAAAAATCCAGACACATAAAGACGATGATTTGTTACAGGTTCTTACATGATAGAGAATTTGGATGCCTCTGTTTGTTGCTTAACTTGAAGCACACTTCATAGTGAGAAAATTCCATGTTGCTGAATTTATTCGGAGGTGAAATTAAAAAGCACTAAAAAAATCAAACCCAAAATACCAGAAATGACAACTGGGATCTGAGACACCTTCAGAAAACAGTCAGCAGTTGTAAAAATGTCCCTTTGACATGTAAAAAACCCTCTTTACTTGCAAAATTGTTCAGTTATCCCCTTGACATTCCCTACTCTTTTTGCATTTGTTTCTCAGATGCTGCAAAGAATATTGCTAAATCAGAACTGTGATTTAGCACACTGCAATTAATTTACATTATGGCATTCATATAAAGGGAAGAAATTTGCCAAGTCTGTGTTTACTGTGCCTGTTAAACAGTATCTGGTTCACTAAATACAATTTTCTCTGCCTGTGGCACTGTAGGAGAATCATCCCTTGGCTTGTGCCCTTGGTGCCTCCCTGTCCTCCACCTTTGGATTTCTGTCTCCCATGTTCTTGTAATGAGGAACCAACCTAATTTGTAGCTGCAGTCTGACAAGAGACTAGAAATGTTTTAGGATGTAACAATGACCCCCTTTTATCCGTTTTTGCAGTTAATTATTAGTGCTTATAAGGCGAAGTTGGCTACTTTGGTGTTTGCTTACATCCATCCATACCTATACATATATATCCAGTGTTGCTGTGTGTGCATATGTATGTACTGTAGCATTTAGAATTTTTTTTCGATAGCTAGAATTACATGCCTTTGTTCCCTATTTGTGTAATCCAATAGCTCTTTCTTCTAATAAATCACAGTCAAAATGGTGTGTGACGCGGAGGGGACGGCTGCCTCTCTGGACTATGTAGTGCATGTGCTTGAGTTCCTTTGGCATCGGAGTGGCCTGCACAGCAGCCTTCACAACGTCCCCCATTCCCAGCCAAAGTGACTTTTGCATTCCCCTTATTTTGAGCCTTGGGTGTTTGCACAATATGAAATTGGTTTGGTGTTTGGTTTTTGCTTTTTGGTGTTTTTTTTTTTGTTTTCCTGCCTGTGTTTATATCTGTAAAGTGAGTGTAGGGAGAGCAAATGCCCAAAGTATCAGGAACTGAAACGGGATGTCTTAAGGCTGGCTTAAGGCCAAGATGAAATACATCTCTCTAGGCAGCAGGGCTGCTTGAGACAGCCCTGTGATACCAGATAACTTTTTTTTTTTTTAATCAGGCTTACCCGTACCTCGGCTGACCTCCTTTGCCAGAGCCTCGAGTATCGCTCCTGGTGCGAGGGCAGGAGGAGAGGAGGTGCGTGGAGGAGCGATGCTCTTGGAGGGTTGGCCATTATTCCCATTGTTGGGTTAGGAGATGGCCCGTGTACCCCAGGAGGGGCCAGCCAACGCTCGGTCTTGGGGAGCCGTGTGCCAGTGAAGACACAGAGCAAGACCTGCTCTTGGTGCCCACCTTCATTGGCGTGCCCACTGGATTCACGGTGCCTGCCCTGGTCACCATCCCGGAGGAGTGTCCCCGCGGCTGCACCGTCTCTCGCCCATGTCACCTGTGGGCACCGCCAAGCCCGGTGCCTGGCCAGCTCGGGTATTTTGGTGTCAGTGACAGGCCGCAGCTGTCAGGGTGTCTCACCCCTCCTTGGGATGAGTGTCCGCTCTACGTGGTGGGGAACGCGTTTATAACATGGTTTGCTTTCTGCGCCAGGGACGATCGGTGGCAGTTACACTTCGGGTCAGTGTTTTCTGGAAACGCAACATAGGTCTGCTGGCCCAGAGGAGCTGGGCAGCTGTGGGGAGCCCTGTCAGGCCCAGGCAGATGCTTCTCTGAAAATTTTGATGAGACAGAAAGGAGAAGCAAGGATTAGTGTCAATAAGTGGCTGCAAAATTTTTTCTACAATTTTTTTTTTTTTTTCCACAGCAGTAGAGCTGAGTGTCTGGCCTGTGTGCTTGGCACCCTTCCTCACCAAGCTGTGGAAATTTTGCTGGAAGTTGATGCTTCCGCTGCTCCTTTCTTTCCTCCCCCCCCCCACCCCCCTTCTCTTTTCTAGTTCTGCATATGGCTGCTGGCAGGGAGTTGAGCTTCAGGTGAGAGCAGAGAAGTATTGCAGAAGGATTGCTCCTTGAGCCATCTTTCCTAGAGAGAGAAGGGCTGCAGCGGGCTGGGAGTGAGACAGAATCCTGGTCTGCAGCAAATCCAGAGGTTCCTGCAGCTGCCTGCTTCTGGGCTCATTGCTTGGTAATCCAGCCCTTGATTACTGCGTGAGCTTCACCTTTCGGTTTGGAAGGGGCAGACAGTTTAATTGATGGCTTCAGTGACGCGGAGGTGTGGGTCCATCAGAGGATTAATCAGCTATGGCATTAAAATGTTGATAATTTACTGATTTTTAAATACTTGAGAATAGTTGCTGCAGGTACTGTGCAGCATAGTCATGCACGTGATGGGACAATTAGGTATATTTAACTAAAAATTTGGACATTTTTTCTTAGAGCAGTTCATTGCCTAGGGTGAAATCAGTGGCATTTCATAAGTTACCTAATGAACTGAAATAATTAGTTGTGCACTTGGAAGATTCAGTGTTTTTAAGAAGTGTTCTCATTGCTTTGTATTGGTTTATATAGGATAATCCTACAACTACCATATAATAGCAAAAATCTATAGAGTTGTAGAATGTTTTATATAATAGTATAATTTTATAATATAGTAATGTGCAAGATGCATCATTGTTAAATTTTTCCAGCTCCTATTTTTTAAAATTAACTCTAGCATTTCTGCATTTACAGAATTCTGCAAACTAAGTTTACCAGATTGGAACAACTTTTTTTTTTTTTTTTAACACAGTTTTGCCAACACAAATGAATGCAAATAAAATATTTTGTGTTTCAGACACAGTATAGATGGAAAGTTTTTAAGAAGTACAAGCTGCTTTCTTAGGGGACACCGGGTACTTGAAATTTGATGGACTTAGAAGAAAAGCATTCTGGTGTGTTGTAGTTTTAAAATAATGTATTTTCTCAGGCTAAAGAGAGGTGCTTAACATGTTGCAGGGTAATGAAAATCACATGCTGTGTACTGTGTAGGTCATTTGTTTGTATGAAGAAGAATGTGCTATTATAGCTGATGGCATTATAAAGAATCTTAAACCTTGAAAAGACCAACAAGAGTAAAAAAATAACGATTTTGTGCGTTTCCATGAATTAATGTAGAGTTCTTCTTGAAGCAACCCAGTCAGTTCTCTGACAGCCTGAAGCTGGTGTGCTGAAGTTGACTGTAAGCAGGCTGGGAAATTCTTAAAGTTTTGGAGCAGACCTGCAGTGAATTACTTTCTTCTTTGTAGGAGACACTTCAGCACTGTGTCAGAATAATTAAAAAAAAATTAAATAAAAGTCTTTACAGTGTTTATTTTTTATTTAAGCAGCAAGGGAAATTAGTAATTGGACACAGTTATCAAAATATGTAAAAATGATGCCTTGAATGTGTTCTTATCTCAGGTAATTGCTTTATAATTGTTGGGGAGGGGAATCAGATTAGGGAGGATAAATGTTTCCAATGCTGAAGTTAATACATTTTTGCAAGTAGTGTCTGTAAGTCTGCATTCCTTGAAGTCAGTGGGAGTTCTGGGGTTTTGCAGAATAGGAGTTCGTATTTGCAAGTTCTCAGCTTTCTGTAAGCAGGTTTGTGGGGGTTTTTTTTAGGAATAATCAAAACTTTTAATTTAAGTTTTAATTTATGTGTAGAATATTTTTTTAAGTAGGAAGTGTTGATCTTGAAGGTATAATTTTTTAATTGAATTCTCTTTCTCTCCTACTCTCCATTATGTCAAAATACAGTAAAGGAACGCTTCCATGAAACTTAAAAATCAATTGTTTATGCATACATTGAAAAGAGGTTTTGGTTTGGTTCCCCCTCCCCAGTGTATGTTGTTGCTCACCAGGGCTTGCTGCATTTTCTACCTGAAGTTAAAATATTTGTGTGGAACATTAGGAAATCATCAAGAGCAGTTTTAGTGAAAATGTTGGGGTTTTCTTTTTTGCCAATTACTACCTTTAAACTAAAATTTTATATACATAAAGTTACTGGTTTGGTGTCAATAACTTCATTTGGGAGGATAAATCATTCTTTAAGGCCAGTAACTTTCCTAAACTCTTCCAAAGATCACATCAAATCTTGTGCTGTGGGTTATGGCGCAGATGAAGATGAGAAAGGTGAAAACTGACCTTCTGTGGAAGTGTGCTTCACAACCATTACGAAAAACATACCCCAAGTATTTTGTTTGCATCCTACTTCCAGCAAAAATTGTTTCCCTGAATTTGGTACAAGAGAAGATATTCCTAATTCCTGTAAAGTCTGCTTTAAAAGTCCGTGAGAGTTGTTGAAGGAAAGGAAATCTTTCCCAGTTCTGTGAATGCAGAAACCCAGAAGTGGTTTTCCTAAAACCATCCTGGGGGGACCTGCAGTTTGGGGGCACAAGCTGGATGCTGTCGGTGCCGGCTCTGTTCCGCACCCAAGCCAGGAGGGTGCCTCCCAGGCAGGGAGAAAAGAGGTTAAAAAATCCCGTTTGGGGGAAAGTGGTGCTCAGCCTCCTCTATCCCTGCGAGGATTGTTTGTTCTGGAGTGTTGCTGTATTTTTGTTGTCCACTTGTGCGGTCTGGGAGGGAACTGGCTGCATCCTATGCAGAAGTTATGCTCTGTGTCAAAGCAGTTTTACTGTCAGTGTCTTGGATTTTTTGGTGTGAAAAGAAAGTGTAGTTGTCCTGTACATTAGACTTGCCAAAATCAAATACTTGGTAAAGCTAGAGTTAGATCACGGTCAGACAGTGATTTTCATGTCGTTACAACCTTTAGTGCTATCTCTCAAAATTGGAATCTGACACGAGATGGTTAGTGAAATGCAAAGGTCATTTCAACAAGGCTGTTGCTGACTTGCAGTAGTTACTCCAGGCAATTTGACTTCCTGGAGGAGGGTGGGGACGGGGGAAAAGACTGTCAAGAACTTGAAAATCAGTGTTTCCAGCCCTTCCAGGACTGGAAGCAAAAGCTGGCTGCTGGAAAGCCAGGAGTGCCTCCATTCTCTTCTGTATAAGTTGAAAATTCATTTTTGGACTACAGAGACTGCAAGGTATCAAAGTTTAAAGGATTGAATACTTTTAAATGCAGAGCTTTCAAAAGCATTTAATTTTGGAAAACTGTGCATGGAAGTCAATCGGATAAAGATGTTGCAGTTTGGATAAAGGAAAAGAACCCTTTCCTGAAAGCAGGATTTTTGGGGAGGATGTCATGAAGTTTCTGGGGTTATTTAAAATGTCTCCAGACATAAGAAGGGCAGGGTAGAAGCGAAGTAGTCAGCAATTCACAGAAAGTTTCAAGGCCATGTAATAAAACAGAAGCCCATCACGTGGGTGTTTGCTTCGTGTAGGTGGGATCAGTGTTCCTTTTATTTTTAATAGTGGAAGGAGCACTCCGGCTGTGCTCATTTATAATCGCTGATCCCTAACTCTCATCCATATTCTCTGTATTTACACGTGTTCTCTTTCGTAATGCCGCGTAACTATTTTCTTTGTCCTTTAACAATTTGTTTCCTCTTCAGTCATGCTTTCATTCACTTCCTTTTGGCTCTTTCTATTAACTCCAGCCTGTTCTAATCCCCTCTTGTTGCTGCTTTTTGCCCTGTCTTCCTGTTTCTCCTTGGCCCTTAATTCCTCCCATCTTCCTCTTCCTCCTTTTTCCCCATCTCCTACCGCTGTCTCAGATGGTTTTGAGTGACCAAGATGCGGGAATTTTGCATGGATAGTGGAATAGAGCAGCGCACTGAGGAATTTATCCTCAGAAGTCAGCACAAATTTCAGATTTCCTCCTTGTAACTTGCTGGCAAAGCGCTGCCTTTATAGACGAGTAAGGCTTAGAAATAAGCCCTCGGAGGACGTGGTTCCCTGTGGCTCCATCCTGTTGAAGCCCTTCTGTAGAAGTGGGCGCTACAGCTCTGGAGGGCATGAAGCAGTAGAGTATGTGCACTCGTGTCACGGGGAAATAGAAATATGAACCAAACTACTTAACCCAGCAGCTTCTCGTTCTGCCGGAGTAACTTGATTTAATAAGTTAAAATGTCAACGCTGTGACTCTAACGCTTCCTTTTCCTCTCTCCGCTTTCTACACGGCGGTACTCAAGGGTTGTTTTTTTAAAAAAAACATCCACCGAAAGAAGGAGAGATCACGAAAAACACTTTCTTAATTGCACGGAGTTTTCATGTTCCTGAGATCTGTTTTGAAGGGCACATTTGACAGAGAGAAACCCAGCAGCCCCACACTGAATCCTTTGTCCTTCCTGCGGGGTGAAACAGTAGATAGCTTACTGTAAGTGTGGCCGCCTGCCAACCCGTGGCGCAGATTCTTTTTTTAATACTGTAAACTGGCAAGAAATCAAGAATTGCCGTTCTTCCTTTTATTTACTTTCCCTTCTGTATTAAAGAGCTCAGTAAATAAGAGAAAGTTAAATGCTGAGTGAAGGTTTTGTACCGATTAATTGATGAATAGCAAAGAGTTACCGGTTTGGGGGGTTTTGCTCCCTTTTTTCAATTTCTTTTTTGGTTGAAACTGGAAATATTAGTTGCTTCATCTGGAATAGATTATCACAGGGAAAAGTCTGTGCAGAGTTTGAAATGAGGACAGAGCAAAATGCATCCATCATGCATAGTTTAAAATAATCCGCGAGACTGCTTCTGATTTGATCCTTAGCTGTGCTCCCTCCCGATTTTCTTCCGAATTTGTGTTAGTAATGAGCACTGTCTCTAGAAAAGACTTTTTTGTAAAGTGTACCCCCAGCCTCTGCTTGTAAGTATTTTCTTATTTGTACAGGGAAGCTTCCTGAAATAGCTGGGGAGTTTTTTTGTTTTGCTGTTATATATAAAGTGGTAGAGGGGTGTGGAGTTCCTTGTGCTGCTTCTCAAATCCGAGGCATGCCTTGCCAGCTTCTTTGCTTTCACGCTAGAAAGGGAATCGGCGTTATTGCTTTTTCTGACGATTGTGTCGCTAAATTATTGGCAAAATTATCCCCAAGGAAAATAAATATGTTGGTATGGATATTGTGCATGTTTTAGTGATTTATATGGAGAGAAAGATATGTCTGCATGAATGTTACGGGAGGTCAAATGAAATTAAATTTAAAAATTACTGTTACATACAGATTTAATGTGAAAAATTAGCCCACAGGAGATTGTTTTAAATCCTGAAGTGTGTTGTGGTTTATTCAGAGGTCCATCTATCTTACTTAAAACATATTAAACGTTTAGTAGTATCAATATATATCTGTTGCTGCCTGGATGAACCTACCATATAGGTGATGCATATGCAGCCCTATGACAGGCAATGTTGAAAGAAAACATGGATTAATGTTTCATTTCTTTTCTACTTCTTGGCTAATTGGAAGTTAAGATTTCTGGAAATGAGAAGGACTATTTTTGTTTTTAAAGCAGTGGACTGTGACTGAAGAAATCTGGACTTGATCTGCCAGATTTCTTGAAATAACTCAGTCAAGTCGTCATTTTTTTTTCCCCCCCGAGTTCTTCATCTGTAAAATGGAGGTAATCCCATTCCCTTACCAGCCAGCAGGATGGCACAGATAAATTTATGAATGTTTATGTGACAATGAAGTGCTTCAGCATAAGTATTCATATTAATGATCCATGTTAAGGGATGATTGGAAAAAGTGCTTTAACTTGAAAGTTTTGAGTATGTTCTCCTGGAAGCAGAGAAAGTCCGAGGCTTAGTTTCCAATCTGCAATGCCCAAACGAGGGACACAAGAAATATTTATGCAGGAAATTTTAGTTTACAAGTTTCCTTCCTTTGGTTCCTTCCTTCCTTTAGTAAGAAAGAATTTTTTTTTCCAGACTCTGCTGGACGAGTCTGGATTTCTGAAGTAAATTATTTTCAAATATAAAAGGATTAGGCACATTTTTGTGGGCATTTGTGTAGGTGACTTGGAGTCAAAATTAGCGAGTGAATAAACTAATTCAAGATGATTAAATTTGAGAGATGATCCACATAATTTAGAGCAACGTTTCTAAGCAATAACTTAAAAAGCCCCTCTCCTGCAGAGGCATGGATCAGAAAATATTCCTGGTCTCAATGATAACTGTCAGAAATTTTCCCCTCATTCTCCCTTTTGTCTTGAAACTATCTCGAGTTCGTTCAAGGTATGTAGGGAAGGTGTCTTGAAAAACCCCGGGTGAAACTATCAGCAAGTTGTTACCATTTTAAGGGCGTTCGGCAAGATGCATAATTATCTTGAATACAGCTTTGGGTTTGCTGCCTTTTCCGTGCAGCGTGCCACAGGGAAAACTCGCATTCGTTCTTCAGGCACCTCTGACGTTAGAGGGAGAAATAAGTAGGTAACAACTCTGTTTTCACTGCCTTTATTTTCAGTAAATGCAGTTGTTTATTTTAAGGGGAAGTGACATTCGTTTCAGCCCTGTTTATCACCCACATTGGGGGAAAATAAAGAAATATCTGCACAGAGCTTAGGTTAAACCATGGCCGTGGGGCTTTAGACTGCTGGTGGGTGTTTCTCCTTTGATACGTGAGCAGGTTATCTGGAATAGCTAGCAGATTTCAGGATGTATTTTTAAAATGCAGGAGTAAGTGCTGGGTATAAATATTCCAGTGACTTTGTTGGACGAAGGACAGTGTATTGCCAGAGCGTTTCAGCACGACTCGTGCTACATTCAGGTCGTTCTCCTGTGGGTCTCAAAAGCTAGATTTTTGTGCTCCTTTAGATGCATATTTGGAAGAAACAGAGAAGGGTTTTATCACTTCACTTCTTACCGACATCCTCAGTTCTTACAGTAACAAGTTTCCTTGGCTCTTGCAGCGTGTGCCAGAAGATTGCAGATCCCGTGTCTGTACACAGACCTGATTCCTCAGGAACCATCTTTATCCCGTATGCCCGTAAGGCAATTACCACGGGTCAGGTGAGCCCTCCACCCCAGGTTCCTTGTTATGGGTCAGGGCAGAGCAAGACCTTCTCTGGTTGGGGAGCCAGTCGATGAATTAACGTCAGTGAGAATTACGGGTAAAATCCCCGGCGATGGCCGGTGTCCAAAATCAGTAGCTAGACTGGCAATTTAAACGTCTGCCCCTCCTGGACAAGAAGGAGCTGCTGGCATCTCGCTCTGTCTCTCCTCCTAACAAGGGTCATTTCTGATTTGGCCAGGTAAAACCAAGCAAGTAAGTTGAAGGAAGAGGAAAAAGCAAGTCTTCCTCCTTCCCTTTAGTAAGGTCACAAGTTTCCTCACCAACAGATCTTCCACTTTTGTTCCCCAGCTCCTTACATCAGAGGAGGGATGTCCCACTGACCGTTGCTCTCAGCAGGTCACAGAGTAAGCCGCTGGCTGGTTTATCCCCCTGGTGAGGCCACGTACCACTCATTACCTTCCCTCTTTCCCTTCCTTTGCCAGCTTATGTGTGATTTTCTCCTCTTGAAGAGGGCTTAGTCCAGCCACTGTCCTTGCTCCCTTCTGGGCAGACTGACGCTGACGGCCCCGGGAGCTCCGCCGCCTCCTTGGCTGCCTCCTCCCCGCAGCGGTATCGGCCACAAAGGGATTTTCTTTATTGCATTAAGCATGTGAGAGAAGATTTAGTAGGTGTGTCGCAGTGCCATTAGCCTCCCGCGACCCGGCGTCTCAGCAAATCCTGTCGTGGCCGTGAAGAATCTGTTTGGGTTGAGCAAATTTGTCTTGAAGTATTAGAGCCATCTCGGGGAGAACTGTTTTCTCTACCCATGGTGCCGTTGCCTTAATTCTGGGTGGCTGGACCTCCTGGTGGTATTTGAATCATTACGCCAGTCTTGAGTAACATCCCATCTGGCAATGGGAAATTTAAAAATACAATTAATTAAGTTTCCTTAAATCATATGGTGGTGAAATCTTTTCTAACAAACTTTTACAAAGAAAAAAGAACTTTTATGTTTTTGGTAAAAACGTTCACAAAAGATGTTTCGGGATATTTAGGGCAAAGTAATATTTCAACTTTTGGAGAACAGTCACAAAATATGTTTAAAAAGAAAAAAATGTAGCCAGATACATAGGCAAAAGCAATCTGTCAGGGTTTGTTGATGTTTGTCTACGGTACAAACCAGTTAACAAGTTCTTTCCTTGCGTGAACGGGCAGCATCTTGTTGCAACAGCTTGGAATCGTTAAATAACTTAAAGGCTCTTTTCTTTGATGTGACACCTAGGTAACAGAGATGTTAGTTAATGATTATCTTTATTACAGGTGTGTTCTTGTTTAAACATCTGCAAAAATATCTGATTTGTGGGACTCGATGCTGCTTGAGCACATGTGAGCCGCCCTCAGATGGGGCGTGCTCGTAATGAATAGCAGATGAGGTTCTGCCGCCCTTCAGATGCCGAGTGGAGCTCTGCTGCAATGCCATTGAAAGGGATCGAAGAGTCCGAGCCTAGCTTGGGAAAAAGTTAACAAAATAGGATTTTTAGGGAGGATGCAGGCAGGATTTGACCGTGCAAGTACAAAAATGAGAACTAAACCAGCAGGTTAGCCTCCTGCCAAATTCCAGAGGACACAATGTCTGGAAGTGGCTTGGTCGTGGGTTTGTCATCATGCACGCGGGGTTGGATTCCACACAAAGGTACAGGAGAGGTTTCTGGTTTCTTTGGAAAAATCATCGGTTAGATGGACACACCACAGTAGGACCTGTTGCCTAGTATTTGGTCTCTGAGGTCCAGTACTGCCTTTGCTTCAGGATGTCCAAACATTTGGACAGGCAGTAGGTATTGGGTAAAATGTGGACTGTGAGTGGAAGGATGTACTGCTAAGATGAGCTTTCATTGCTAGATATGAAAAGGATTTAAGACCCATTCTCAGCATTTTTTTCTGCTAGCAAACGTAAAAAGCTTTCCACTCAGCATGATAATTTGGGGGGATCTTACTCTGAAGTTTTCGTTCTCCTTGTGCATTGGTTAGGAGGAATAAGCACATAACTTTTGGCTATGGGTGATTGTTGATGGAATTTACTGCTGTTTAATTATGATAATCAAAGGGTCAAATCATTCTGTGAATTGCTAGGTATCGTTTCATCTTTAGTACACTGAATATGGTCCCTGGGGTTGAAGAACAGTGGTTGTTATGGTTCTTTTACCATCTGGCCCTGAGACAAAAATACCCTATCTTGTGTTGCTCTAGCATGAAGGAAAAACAGATAAATAAATAGGATTTATGAGTTTTCTTTACAAGGCTTTTCCACAGGGCAATTGATTTTATTTTAGTCTGTTCAAGAGAGACCAAGATAAGAAAAAAAAAAAATTGTATTTCTCTCTCTGGCTTTCCCAGATCCAGTGTAAATGAAACAAGACTGGTATGTACTTACAGATCTTTAAAATACCTTAACGGGTTTTAATTGGGCTGTCTGAAGAGAAGATTCTGATCCTGTATTGTTAGTTACTTCTGCAGAAGAAAATGGGGGTTTTTTTGCAATAATTTTGAATGCCCTTGAGCCCTCTTATGCAGAACTTTATAATACTTGATGATAAGCAGCTTGCACAAGGTTTTTTGGGGGTGGGAACCTTTCTTTTTAATTAGATTGCAGGTAAAGCAAAGGTTCAGCTCTGCACATCAGGCTGTTGGAAGTTTCTGCAGCGACTTTTCCCATCAGTTGCATATCCTCTGTCAAGGTCAACAGTATCGCTGCTCTTCAGAATTGAACACATAACTGTTTGTTTAAGGAAGTAGTAGTCTGCTTTGGAAGAGACGTAGAAAGATGAAAGTGGTAGGATGAGGAATTCTGTGTGAATCAAAAGGCTTTTGGTACGCGTGAGGAAGTTCCATTTAATGCTCTCAGCTGAGGTTTGCCACATTACACGGTTAGACAAATGCAAAATTAAATAACAGAAGTCAGGATCAGATGCATTTTGAGGTTTTTGTTTGTTTTTAAAGTGTATTGTTCGTTCTTTCTAGGAGAACTATTCTTTGGGGAAATACCGGGTCTGGCTGTAAACTGGAAAATCAGCTTGTCATCTTACTTTAAAGGTGCCTGCGTGTTAAAGGCAATATAATATCATTAAAATAGTGCTTGCCGTGAAGAGAAACACAGTGTAATGCTGTAGTTAACTACTCTGTAAGAGCCAAGCTGTTGTGATAATGTCAATAAAGTTTCTAGTATAAAAATATATTTTGCAAGGATATAACTTTCTTCAACATCTATCACTTGGAATGATATACTGGCTGTCTTCTTGGAAGGAGGCATGGATGGCTTTAGTAATTTTCAAAATATGAATAGGATTATAAATTTTTCATATATAAGAAAGGTACCAGTTGTATTTTTTAATGTATAGATGGCTAAAAGCTCATATATTAGTCATTACAGATCGGCGTTTATGTGTATTTGTGAGATGAAAAGTAGCTCTTTGCTAAGATACTAAATTCCAAATACTGCTTAAAAAAAGAAAAGTGCAATAGAAAGTTCCCTTATGCTTATAGATTTATGCTTAAAGGTCTAGTTCTATAGTTGTACCCAGAGAGCATTCAGTCGACCGGGATGTAGCCGGGAAGATGACACAGGACCGACCCCTGTGGCAAGACCGGGTTCAGCCTTGGTCAGCCTGTGGGGCACGGCATGTTCTGCTGGATTCTGCTCTCTGCCCTGACTCCAGAGAGCGGCCAGACTCTGAGGGCAAGGGCTTGTTTAGTTGGGCACAGGTGTATCTGTGTGAACATTTTGGGGTGGGTCAGGAGTGCACTTCTGAAGCGAGTCCACCCATTGTCCCTGCTTCCTGCGGACGTGCGCGCGTTGCCGAGGGCTGGGAGCACGCAGGCAGGTTTCTTTTCGGGCACCGCTGAACCAAAAGATGTTTTTGACTTGGTAGTACCCATTCAGCCAGCGGGACCAGAGCAGCTCTAGCTGAAAGTGAAACCATCTGAACGAAATGTGGACGCTGGGTCCTCGGTATCGTATGTTTTGCCCTCTAGACTGAGTCCGGTGGAGCTGCGGTACTGGCCATTGTCATAGCCTGTCCTGTCCCTGCCAGTGACCGATTGCAGATGGCTAGGAAAGACGGGAAAAGGCAAGCACGTAGTAGTGCTTTCCCAGTATATTTTCCCAGGTTTCAGCAATCTGCATCTCACAAACTTCCTGCAACAGAGATGATATCTAGGGGTTTAATAGCCCTTGATAGATTTTTCTTCCATTAGTTTGTCTGATTGTTTTTAAAACCATGTGCATTTTTGTCATCCACAATATCCTGCGCAGTGAGTTCTACAATGTGTGTGTTAAGAAGTGCCGCCTTTTGCTTGTTTTGAATTTGCTACTTGATAATTTCATTTGATGCTCCTTTGTTCTTATCTTACAAGAGACAAATGATTCCTTATCCTCTGCCTTTATGCTGCTCCATTTATCACAGATCTCTTTGATATCACCTCCATCATTTGTCTTCCAGGCTGGAAAATCCATGTCTATTTAGTTCCTTGTACAGAACCCATTTCATACCTTTGATCATCCTTGTTCTTCTCTCTGCCTTTCCTAGTTCTGTTAGATCTTTTTTTGAGACTGGCAGACTACATGCAGGCTAGATAACTTATTCATTGTGCAGTGTCTGTCGTTTAAATTCTGGCATAATGGTGGGTTCTGTGGCGGTCTACATTCCTGAAAATTTTTAACAATATTGGATTTTTTTTGACTGCTGCTGAAACTGGAACATCATTTCCTTAAATGTGTCCCTAATGGTTGCAAGATCTCTCTCTGTAGTGGTGACAGCTCACCCAGAGCCTGTATTGTATACATGGCGTTGGGGTGGTTTTCCTCCCCACCCATCCTCACCACCACTCCCTACAATTCTTCATACCTGTCAACGCTGAGTTTTTTCTTCCATTTTACTGTCTAGTCCTTTACTATGTGTGATTATTTGCAGTTTTTCTCACTCAGCCTTCATTTGTATTGCTCTGAGTGACTTGGTATCAGTGGGGTACTTTTTCCGCACACCGTTCTTCCCCCCTGGCCAACCCATCTGTTGTGGAATGCTGACCCTGCCCTATTTTCAGAAAGACAACTGAATGTTTAGTACCATCTTTTATTTCCCATCTTTTAATGGGTCATTTCTTTGTTTGGAGATCAAACTAGGGGATTGATCCGATCGTGTTTGCCGTCACACACATTGATTCTCTCACAACACTGGTGGATTTATGAGGCCAGTGTGCAAATGCCATGCTGACTCTTCCCCAGCCCACTGTATCTGGCTCCTTGTCTGAAGGCTTCTCTTCTTTATAGTTCCTATCAATTTGCTCAATGTGTATGTCAAATTAATTGTTTTGTAGTTTTCGGGATCCCCCCGAGTGCCCTATTAGGAGATTGGCACCGTATTTGCTATCTCACATTTTTCTGCTAGGGAGATGGGATTAAATAAGATTAGCATGAGCATTAATAGCTCGGCTATGCGTACGGGAGTTCCTGCAGAAGTTGAGGGAACACCATCTCACGCTTGTGGCCCGTTACCATTCGTTTTGCCCGTATTTCTCCTTTGACCTTTATCACTGATGCTGAAACTTCAGACTGATTCTCAACCCACCAACAAAAAAAAAAAAAGGTTCCAGTCAGGGGATCATCTACTCAGCCTCTTCCACAAAAGTGCAGAAGCAAAAAAATAATTGAGTTTGTTGTTGTTCGGGGTTTTTTGGCTTGGTTATTTTTCTGCTTCAGCCTTTTCTGCTCTGTACAGATTCAGAGGCAGATCCACGCCAGGGTTTCTTTTAGGCAGAGGTAGATCAGATTATCCAGAGACAGAATGGATGGATTTTGCTCCTTTGGGACAGTCCATCAGCTTTCCGTTCCCCTTACCCCAGGCAGCAGGGAGGGACCAGAGAGGAGCTCAAAGGGAACTCTGCAAGAGAACCTCCTTCCAGAATGCACTGATGAGCCGAGAGAACTTAAAAACTTCTAAGATATGTGGGCTTTGCTGTTTTTCATTCTCGCTTGTTTTGAGTGGGGTTTGTTGGGGGTTGTGTTTGGTGGTTTTTTTTCTGTTTTAATTCTCTTTAATATTTCCTTTAAAGACAGCTAGGAAACTAAACATGGCAGTTATCTCAGTGCAACGTTAGGATTTCATCATGGAAGTCACAATGGCAGGAAATGCAGGAGTTTAGGTTTCGGTAGCAATATTAGCTACATATGGACTGTTTTCCCTTCCTGCTTTTCATAATCAATTCTTATTTACGTACTTTGTGACCTACATTAATATCCGAGCAAGTGGCAAAACGTCATGATTTTTATCGTAACGGTGTTCCTGGGAAGTGTGGGTGGGGACACATCGATTTTTAGGGAAAGACAGGAGCAGCAGGTTGCCTCTCAGAAGTGAAGGGCTGTTGGGGAAAATATGCACCCGGACTAGTCACCCAGGCAAGGGTAAGGGCTGGGCACAAGAGGCACCAATTTTTGCCTCTGGGGGTCTCAGGGATACTTGTAAGGAGGGTGTTTGTGCAGCGGGCAGGGATGTACTCACCAGCCTTGCCAAGGGAAGTGCTGGTCCTCCCGGAGAGGCTTGCAGAGCGCAATAGCTGTTTGACGGCTCAGAGACTAACTGAACATTTTAATTTTTGTTTCGTTAATAGGTATTTGTAATTTCTGCACTGTATCAATGCTGGTGGTTAATCACTTGTACATTTCATTAGGAAATCAAAATGAAACTGTGCAAGGTCCTTGGCATCATCTGGATGGTGCTGGCTGTCATGCTGGGCAGAAGGCAGTGTTGCTCAGGAGAAAAATCAGACATTAAATGAAGCCAAAGCACGCAAGAGTGCTGGCCTTTAAATGGTTCTGACCAGCTCCAGGCTACCTTTGCTCTCTTCTGTCCTGAACTGTTGTTGATTCTGTCTATGGTTCTATTGTGGCTGGGATAGTTGAATCACCATGGGATTTTTTTTTTTTTAATTGTCCCATATTTGTATCTCGGCAGTGAATAAATTATACAAAGAGCCATTCTTTTTCTGTCTTTTGTCATTTTCAAGCAGTCTCAAGTGTGACTTCTTTATAATATGAATGGTGTATGTTTCCAGTTGTGATTTAATGGTTTGGCTGGTGGCTAAGGTAATGGGCTGAAGGACTCAAGTTGATGATCTCGTCTTTCAGCCCACTGGCCTGTCTGAAATTCTTAGCTAATCGCTGCTCATGCACAAATACTTGCTTAGCTAGAGTATTTCTTCATACTTCAAGATTTTTCTTATCAAACATGGGGTGAATTTAATAATAAATCAAGTGGGACTTTCTATTGTTTGAAAGAATTTGCTTTTATCGTTTTAAAATAAATGAATTATCTAATTTTCACTGTACTGGTACCTCCCGTGTTCACTTTATAGCTTCAGAGAATTCTTAAGCGGTGAGGAGATCAGACATAGCATTTGATTGAAGAAAAAAAAAAGTTTGTTTATGAGTGGAGTTTACATCTCCTTATGCAGAGCCTCTCAGTGCACTAAAACTGTTGCATGGCATGTTTCATAAAAGTAATATTTTAGTACAGGAGGATCCTGTGTGACATTGCTTTTCATCGTTGTTGGGAAACAGTGATGTTTCTCTTTGGGCGTGAGCCACAGCTCACAGATTTGTGGGGTGAATGTTTATAAACTCAGAAAAGTTTTCAGGTACTTGTGGGTTGTGGTTGGTTTTGTTTTGGTTTTTTTTTTTTGTTTTTTTTCCACTTGTGGGTTGTGGTTGGTTTTGTTTTGGTTTTTTTTTTTTTGTTATTTTTCCAGAGTTGACTGAGCTGGATAGATTTAACTCTGTATGGAACATATGGATGTTGTTACATTAGGGGTCTGTGTTCATCCCACAGATGGATTTTTGGACTAACCTGAGGCATCCAGGTTGCAGGTGCCTCAGCAGCAACTTTGCTTGGTAATTTGCAGGTGTCTTTTGTTTCCTTTTTCAATTTGGATTTTTTTTCCTTTGGCAATTTGTTTCCTTTTTTCAATGGATGGATAAGAAGAGAGCAAATCCCCTCCCTTAATCTTTTTGAGTTCTGAAGTACTGTCATCTTCTCAGCAGCGGGGTTTGGCACCCTACCTCCGGAGAGGTTTGCTCAGTCACAGCCTCGTCTGTGTAGGATGCAGTTCTCATCCTGTTGTTTTTTTCTTTGATAGTGCGGCTGTCAGGTTGGCACCTCGCTCTGTTTTATATCTACAACCAGCAGAGCTTCATTTTTGCATCCCTGTCATGTACTAATGAACCAAGTCTTGAATTCTGCTGTTGCTCCTTGAAAACTTAAGTGCCAAGTTTGTTTCCACACAAAGCTCCTTCGCTCAAGATGTGAAGTAGATTCAGATGTGCTAGCACATGCACTTTGTGAAGTTTGTCTTTTGCTGCTTTCTGGCTACTGGTGGAACGCCTTGATTGCCGTCCGCTCTCTGGCTCTGCAGCCTTCCTCCGTGCAGAGGTTTGTAAGAGCAATAGGGTGGCTCTTCATCACCCCTAAATGTGCTCCGTAGCGTATGGCACTTGGAAACGAAAATACCAGCTTCAGAAGGATGCCAATATAAAGAGGGATGTTAATTTCTGAATAATTCTGCACTTGTACTGATTCAGAAATAGCCATTTTCAGGGGCGATCTCTCTCGTAATGGTATGTTAGGGGTTGCTTTGTCTGCAGTGTGCTTTCCTAACGTGACCATATGACATTTGTAATACGACTAGACCTGTGCCATTTTGCTGCTCTTTCTGAAAATGAACGCTGAAAACCCATTATAGGAGTCTGCAAATAGCTTTGCTGTTATCAAGTGATAAGTGCGGTGGCAGTCTGATAAGTGTGAGCCTTGTGTGATGCTTTCAGAACGAGCTGTGGAGGGGATGGCATGGTTTAAGGTAGGTGTTTTGTTTGAGTCTTCTAGAGGAGTTGGGCTACACACAGCATAGAAAGGTTTTTGGGAGTTGGGCAGTTGAAGATCCGTTTCAGGGACTACATAGGATCATAGAATGGTTTGGATTGGAAGGGACCTTAGAGATCATCAGTTCCAACATCAGCAATGCTGCTTCAATACTTCATTGGAAACCTAGTGCTGATCGTTGGGGATTTAGCACATTTCCCCTTTTTTTGCTCCTTACACCTGCAGTATTTATGTTTATTTTAGCTAACTTAGCAGGTGAATTTAGCCTAGCCTTTGTAGTCACCCGTCATTAAACATATTGCACTTAATTGAGAAATGCAAGCATAGAGCAATGCTCTCCTTATGCTGCCTCTTATTTACAATAGCAGCCCCTCCATACCCAGCTTTCTAAGTTTCCATACTTATAATTTTATCAAAATGAAGCCATATGAGAGGGCTAGTCTCGGGTGATATAGTAAGTTTATTGAACAAAGGAACCTGCCATACGGTAGATTATTCAGCTGTTGGACGGGGGACTGGGATTTCTCGGAAGATTTCCCAGATGTGAGTGCAAGGAGTGGGAGTGATTATTGCATAAGGAAAGTGCAAAAATGTGTGTGTTGGCTTGGAACTGGTGAGGTTTGGGTGTAGCCCTTTGATAAGGAGAGGGGCAGAAGGCTTTATAATTTTGAAGGTGGAGTTTCATGAATTTTTATAAAAGGGATGACAGGACTGGGTTACTTCTAGTAGGAGAGAGCTGGGCTTGGTTACCTGAAAGGTCCCACCCAGTGATTTTTGTTCCTGGCTAGAAGAGAACGATGTGAAGGAGCTTCATGTTGTATTAGTGAAATAGTTGTCATTATTTGATGGGGAAAAATATTTTTCCAAATATACATATATGAAAAAGACCATTTTCCATTTATTTATTCAAATATTCTGCCCATAGTGTTTTTTAACTCACAGTCACAGTAAATACCCAGTTGAGAAAGACTTGCCAGTGCAGAGAAGGAACACTTTAGGAGACTAAGAAAGAAATCTGAACCAGGCATTAGCCAGTAGAAATAAAGCTTAACTGCCCCATACTTTACATAATTAAAAGTTTGGGGCTTTTAAAATATATTTTTCTGTCTTGTTTATTTTCCAGGGATTTGTATCTGCTCCTGATTTTAATCTCCTCTAGGTCAATGAAAGATGTGGTGAATTTGACAGTTCATTAGAAGTGTTGTTCTTAGGTTTGCCATGCTTTATTCGGGTGTAAACCTCAACAGGAAAAATGTTGGTGCCACTATAATGGTGATACTCCCCACAAATAGAGGTTTGGTTACTGACCTTAAGGGGCTTTGATTTTGTTCATTAGTTGATTATTCTGCGCACGTTCATTTTTCATTTCGTTTACAGGGACCAGTTAGGAGCTGAATTTTGCCTTGAAATTTAAAAAAAAATATATATTTGGAGTGCTCTAGGTGGGAGTTTTTGCTTTTCTTGTATTATGTGTATCCTTATATATTCATACATATTTTTATACTAATTTTGATAATTTCTGCAATAAGACTTAAAAACACACATTTCAAATGATATAAGAGAGTAATGCATGGAACAGTAATGAATAAATGGTCTGTGTTCATCGAGTGAAGGCAGGAATATATGATGTGTTGCTGCTGTCTGCGTAAAAGATCTGAAAACTTCTAAGCAGTATTTGCATTATTTTTATTTCAGTGGAATGTCAAATAAGTTTCAAAAGAAAAAGTCCATAATATTTACCAAAATGTTGATATTAGTAATGAGATGCATTTGTATAGTTTGTGATATCCGTTCTGTATCCCATTGAATATTACATACCTAAAAGTAGAAAATACAAATGCATAAATACAGTGCACAGTCAAAATGGTAAAGAATATTGCTGTTCTGGGCAAGCTGAGAAAATATTTGCCTTCTCCAGTTGCCAACTATCACCCTTTTACCAAAAAACATTCTAGTTTAGTTGCTAATTTAACATTGTAAAATAAAACCGTGTAACAGTGAATATAAGAACTTCTGAAATTCTTCCCAAGAAAAGGAACGTCACATAATAGTCAATGAGATAATAAAGTTAGTTCATAGTACTCTTAATATATGCTCTCAGATATCTTTTGATATGGGAAAAAATAACAAAAAGCCAATCTTGAACTTTAGTTAAATAAAAATACAGCTCTGTTCCTTCTTACTTCAGTAAAAGCTTTTTAACAGAATCTAACTTTTTTTTTTCCCTTCACATAGCAGAGGGAGCTTAGGATATACTTGGAGAGTGATTCATTTTTCATGGCAAAAGCTAAAGTTGAAATAAATATTTTGAAAAATAAAGGACTAACCACCATTCTTGGGTTATGTGTGAGTTATTTCAGGGTACATCAGTTTATTTGTAGTTCAGGTTTTGCTGTGTAGCTCAGCCTTGTCTCTTCTAAATCATGTTCGCTCTTTCTTACTAGCTGTGATGAAAGCCATAAAAGTTCAATATGCCTTCACATGAGAACTTGCTGGCAAAATAATAGCGGTCTTTGGCTGAAGTCTGAGTCCCAGCTGTTAAGTCGTATTTAAACTATTGGAGGAAAAAACTGGAGGTCGGTCATCGAAATACGAAGAACCCATATGTTAGCTTCTTAGTGAATCGTCTTTTCATCTTTCGAAGTAGGCATGTGTTTTTGGAAGGGTTGGCTTCTTAGAATCTGCTCTTAAAACTTATTTAGCCATAGAAAGGTGGAGAAAGACACTTAGCACGTTTTGATACATTGCTGTATTAAATACTTGACTTCAAAATAATGGGGATCAGATGCCAACCAGCGTCACATTTTCACGTCGTTCGATCCCCCTGTGTGTGTTAGGCATATGGATGCTGCTGGTTTTTCTGGCTAATATTCCTAATTTGCTTTTCAAAATGTAATTTAAATGCTCCGGGAGTGTTTTCATTTTTCATGCTGTTTCCTCTGTCTTATCCCATGGGATGCAATGTAGAACCGCTAGTAAAGTTTGTTTGTTTTTGTAGGCTTTGGAGGGGGGGTAGGTGGGGGTTAGCTGCATTTCCTTAGGCATTGTTAACTATGTGTTTAATGTTGAAACCGGGCCAAGAAATTCCACCTCATAATTACATTTGTGGTTTAGTGGCAGAACATAATACCACTGCCTTTAATAGCGGATATGAGAGAACGCACCAAAAAAAAAAAAAATTCTAGTAAGTCTATTTGTAAAGCACAGACCTCAGGGATAAAGACCAGGTTTTGAATATGAAAATCACATTCCTAAATTTATTTTCAGTGCTTAAGGGAGATAATAGAACAAATGGTTGATTATTAAAGTAATTCCTTGAAAGATTGCTTGAAATATCTTAATTCTGAATTACAAAGTGATATATTAGATTAATAATAACGAGAAGGAGGACTCATTACAGTAGGTCAAGTTGTTGACTTTCAGATTAGTTCTGTTTAGACAAAAAAAGCAGCATCGGTACAAATGTTGGAATATGTGTGTTCAGAGCAGTACTCCTGGAGCTCTGATGCTAATAGTATATACTGAAACTAGGATTATTTCTCTTTATTTCGTTGTGTTTAATTTCTGGACCTTGTAATCCACGACGGTGTGCGTCTCTAGCGTAGCCGAACAGAAGATGGCAAGCCCCCAGAAGGAGGAGTTTTCCTGCAGTTCAGGCGGGAGCGGCTGCCAGGCTGTGTTCCGTAGGAGCCCGCTGACTTGGAGATGAAGGGCTGGGTCTGGGTCTGGCAGCAGCTGTCAGGAAGGTGCTGTGCCAGAGGAGGAGCTCCCAAAAATGATGTGATCGCACTCATTTGAGGGTCAGAATTCTTTCCTGGCTATTTCTGGGGCCAGCAAAGGTAATAGGTACATAATAAAATACAGAGAGCTGAACGAAAGCAAGAATTTAAACGGTCCCCTAGGGTATGTTGTTGGTTGCACAAACCAACTGGTCCTTGATGGAGCAGCTCCTCGGCACCAGGAGGAGGGAGTAAGTAGCTACTCCATTCCTAATTCTACAGACCAAAGCCAGAGGTGCCCTACCTACATGCAGGAAGGGTCTTTTTTTGTCCCAGCATGTTCCTGTACCAAGAGCCCATGGTGCAGCCGGAACCCGGTGTTCGTGGAAAAAGTGGACAATCAGTTACGTTCACAGATTTATTTTACTGAGTCTGTGTGATGAGTTCATCTCAGGTGAGACGGTTCTTTCTTCTGTGCATTAGAAAGTATCGATTAGATATTTCATTGATTAGGAAACAAATTTTGATGTGCCTGTGCTAACATTATTTCTTTTAACGTGAGATTAAACAAATAATTCTTCACGTAGTTTCTATCAGAATTCATGAAAAAAAAAAAAGAAGGAACCTAACACTGTGCCAAGTTTGTTAACGTTTTCTGGATTATGTTGGTCAGTATGGCAGGTGTTGATTGCCCCACCTTTGTGTTGACGCAGCAATAGTCTTTGTCACCATTGTATCCGGGGTGAAATCGTCAGATCTAAATTTTCAAGGTAGCTGGACACCTGTGGATGCCAACAGTCTCCTGGTCAAATATTTTAAGAAGTATATTGTTAGAGTAGGTGGGCTCGTCAGTGGTTAGGCATCTGGCCCACTCAGGCTTTTTTATTCCCTATACATGTATTTTAAGGTATTGGAAAAACTTGAAAATCCAGCCCCATAGAAGCACATTCAGCTTTCTAATCAATATTTGTTACGTACTTCGCTTTCTGTAAGGAGCAGCATCAGTCTTTGTACCTCCCAAACTATTTGGCCGTGTTTTGGGAGATGGGCTGGATTAACCTCTCTCCGTACAAAAGGGATGTTTTAATAAAAACATGAATTTAGCTGGGAAAGCACAGATTGCTGTTGAATTTGAGGCATAGTTTACCCCAGTCCAGCCTTAAATCAGCGTGTAATTAAACACATGTATAACTGTGAGCCTATGAATAGTTCTAATTACATTAATGGGTCTCCGTGCAGTTGCGTGACTTTGCCTGCCTGAAACGGACGGCGGGATTAGGACCTTAATTTAAAGAATGCCTGAGTTAGTCCCTTCTCATATTGGAAACGTTAACCTACAGTAACATCTCAGAATCAATAAATATTCATGCTGCAGAAGAAGAGAAGTGGCAGTTTGATTTAGCTTTTCTGAAGACTTTTACCTATTTCTTTTTACAAAGCGTTAGGAAAACAGCTCCGATGGGTAATAGTGAATGTGTCTTTGTGGTTTCAAGTCTGCCACATCAGTGTTCTCCAAATGAATTTGGTTTGCAGCAGACACGGCACATTGTAAACTTTTTCTAAGGCAACATTTAAATGCACTTCCCTGGCAGCACAGAAGGATAAATAAACATGCGGTGGTAACTTGTAGTACTATTAATCTGCGTGAAAAAGTAGCTTAAAAAACTGGAGTTATTTCTGTTGGATTTCAAAGGAGATGTGCAGTACAGATAGCAACGTTTTATCAATCACATTTGTCAAAAGCTGTATAGTTCTGTACTGGTGTGCTAATCCATTCACGTTTTATTGTTAACATCTGTACTGAGTGACTGGAAGGCTTCCTGCATTGGGGCCCTTGAGACAAGGATTATTTACATTTGATTAAATGAGTTTCATAAATACATTTTAGAATGTAGGGAATTTGGCAGTCAGGCTATTAATACAAGTAAAATAATATTAAATGTGAGAAGATGGCATTAGTGCTTATTATTATTATTATTAAGATAATATTCTAGATAAACATCTAGAATATTATCTTAATAGAAGCTAGAGCTTCTGCATTTTTAAAATGGCAATCATGTATGTAAAGAGCAAGGAAGAGTACATTATAAATTAATTAGCTGATCGTGACCTCCCTCCATTTCAACCAGCTGCATGAATGTGCTGTTGCCGTCTCTAAAAGCTGTATCTTTGCTGCTGGTACGGCTTTCCTGGTGGATCAGGGGGCTGGTGGCAGTTTGTTTGAGTGGGATTTCCCTACACGTGGTGACGGTGTGCAAGATCTCCTTGCGCAGGAACAATGCTCGCTCTATTTGCTTTTGGTTTGATAAGCCACAGTGTGAAGAAGCGGTGGGTTTTTTGTGGCTGTTTAGGGGTTGGGGTTTTTTTGTCCATGCTAGCAGACGAATAAGGTGACTGTTGTCTGCGTGTGTTTGTAGCACACAAATATAACGCCGCTGTCACACCTCATAGAGGTTGTTTATACGTCACCATGATGCTTCTCGTTAGCAGCATTACCTGACCAAGTAAATTAGGCTTAAAGTGATGAACTTGTAAACATTTCAAGTGGGTGTCTGTGTTTTAATGACAAGTGTATGCAGTCCTGGCATCTCTTTAGAAGTGAGTACTGAACATCACCCACACTGGGTAGAATGCAGGATTCCAACACTCTCGTTTTGCAGATGTGGCTTTGGGTTAATGACATTTGCAGTGTATTAGGAAAAAAAAGTGCTTAACTGAATGAAATTAATTACAAAAGCTGTCAAAACTTTTTTTTTTTCCACTGAGACCCAATATTTTCCTGTCTTTCTGCACCAGTTCTGACTGTCTCAAAGACCTGCCTTACTGACATTTTAAAATAAAGCAGAAGCATCCAGCTAGTGGAGAAAATGGTAATTTATGCTACATATGCGTTATGTAGAAAAGGAGATCTATTTCAAAAGAAATGGGTTACATGTACCAAAATTCTGAAGACCTGGAGATGTGTCTGTGTTGCTGGCCAGGACCGGGGGGACCCTAGAAGGGGGCCGTGCAGCTGTGACCAGCCGTGTGTCTGGGAAGGGGCCACATCAGGCAGGGCTGGGGCGAGGGGACCCGCAGCCCCGCGGTGTCCTTGCCAGTAACACTGCTGCTGGCCAGAAATAATTTCTGTAACACAACAGCCAGTGATCCAAAACCAAGATGGATTTCAGAAACAGTTCGAACAGTGGTGGTAGTGCTTTTTTCTTTTTTTTTTTCCTATTATTAAAAGTCTAGCAGTTGATACGTATTTAGAAAATGAGCTCTTTAAAGAGAAAAGAACCATGGCAAGAGTAAAACCCTAAAGACTTGAGCTGTGATACAAGCTCAGCCCTCTGATTTCATCTGGCTCCTCCCTTTGACAGATGCATTCTAACAAGAGCTATTCAGCCAAGAAATGTTGTGGGTTTTGCAGTATGACTGATTTTTACTTTTTTTTTTTTAATAGAGAAATGAATCTATTTGTATGTATTTTTATGTAAGGCTGAGCACACATGTGTGGCTTTCTCTGAAGAGTCTTCATTGTGGCGTTGTGAGAGGGCTGTCTGCATCACACTGGAATACAGAAATAAAATGTCCTAACGGTGACGTTTGGTCTCAGGGAGAATATCCACAGAGTAATCATGTTTGCTATCTACATTTTTTTTGTTGTTGTTAAATTATGATCTCTGTCACGTTGTTTGGAAGCACCAATTGCTTTCACAGGGTAACACGGAAAATAATAATTGTTAAATAAACAATTGGTGCTTATTTTTGGAAATACATGTTTGTGTAATTCCCAGGGAAGTCTGAGATGTGTTCTTAGCTATTGTAGTTTTTCTCCTTTTCTGCACTGCTGAACATCTTGGTAACTTGCTGCTCTCACACCCTCCTTTCCAGCCCAGTAAAGCCATAGATCCTTCCTCATTCCACACACCCTTGGGTTTCAGGCTACTGAATAATTGACTGTTGTGCAAATGTTTTTCCTTCCTATTGTCTTATGAGTCTTTCAGGCAGAAGTTGGGACAGAAGTGGGACAATTTATAGAGAAACACAGGGAACCTGGCCTTTGCTGCCTTACCTCCAGCAGATCTGAGAACTGGGCTGGCAGTAAGGTTGAGAAGGAGCTCGGTGATCTGAGCTTTCTCTTCCTTACTTTCTTAAAAATACTTTTTTTTTTTTTTAAACCTCTCAACTTCTTTTAGATCCGTACTGACTCTATAGCTGTGGTGGTTATCTTCCTGGAGGCTGAGCATCCTGAAAGTAGGGCATAGCTTGCTTCTGGACAGAACCCTTTGTGTATGTGAAGGAACAGTGCAATTAAATCCCCCTCGGAGTTCAGTATTGAGAATTACTGAAATAGCCAGCACCAACTCTAGGAATGGATCTGTGTCCTACAGTTTTTGGCTGTAGAAGTTCATCATCCTACTGGTGTCTTCTAAATCATTATCCCGAAGATCTGTCATCTTTATTGTACTGTGGAAAATCATTCTGTAAGCATGTCGTTACTTATTTTCAGAGAGATTGCAAACTTTTTTCCATGGTTGACGAGATACAAATGATGTAACAGGTACTTAGTTGCCTAAAAGCTTACAGAAGGTTTAATGAACTACCAGAAATTCAGCAGCAAAATAAATAACTGCAAACATTACACTTTGGTGCACCTGTTTTATTTGAGCATCAAGTTACTGTTTTGAAGAGTTGATGTCTGTAATTTAAATTGCAATATGTAAATCTGGTTTTTATTAAAAACGATACGTTCTCCCAAATGAGGCACGTTACACCAGAACTTTGAGTAAACCGTAATTCACAGCTATCATCAAAAACTCTGTCATAAGGAGTCGTAAAAAAGTATCCTACAAAAGTTTCATTTGGCAAGCAGGAATAGCTCAGCTACATTAAATTTTGTTTCTAAGTTGTTACTAAAATGTATGTGTATGCCTGTGTTTGTAGCATATGCTGTGGTTCAACTGTATTTTTAATACCCACGTAACTGTTTTTCTCTGTACTTTGCCAGATGAATTCTTCTCAGTTTGAAAACTGTTATGCTTGCATTCATCCCAAGAAAGGAGTTATTTTCGGGAGGTTGAGAAAAAAACGTGTTTAAGCATTCTGTGAAAAAAATAATCAATTTGAGTTGTTAAAGGTGTAATTGAAGGTTTCAAGGAAAAAAAAAAAGGAACAAAATCTCCGTCCCTCCTGGGATGGGAGGACACGGGTTGAGGCGCAGCTATGAAATCTTCATTTCCAGTCCTCCGGACAAGCCAGGACTGGGAATAGCATTTTGCTTAGTATGGGCATAAAATTAATTGACCCCACCTTCTTTTGGGCTGAGCGTTGTGAGGAGAGACTTCCCTCAGCACAATTATGTCTTATTTTGTGTGCTGCCATACAGGGGTGTAGGAAAAACCTTCAAGAATCCAAGGAAAATCTAGTAGTTCAGTAGTCATGAATGATTAAATCTGTAGCTTTCTGAACCCCTTTTAGGTTTCTTAATTTTTTTTCTTGTTTTCCATTTTTTTGGACATATTTTAAGGGCCCTCTTTTAAGACCCTCTGCAGTCAGGAAAAGTGATACTGATTTCCATGGGATTTATGCACCTCATTCCTGAAGGTTCCTCTGAAAGCTCCGCACGGCATCGGTGCCATGAGTACTGGACAGCACAGGAACTTGAGGTGTGGTTTGGCTGCGGCATTAATTAGGCTTAAGCAGCAAAGCCAGTGATAAATACACAGGTGAAAGGACTTGTTGTGACATCTGATGGCTTTAGATCAGGTCTGCTGTCAGTCTGTTTCTATTGGATGCTTTCAGTGTACTTTAAAGAGCGGGGTAACTGAAAATAGACTGCACAGGGGTGACACTGTGTTGCGGGAGTGATTGCTTTCTAAATAAAGAATTCCTATATCTCTTGAGAGAAATTAGGAAAAGGACCATAAAGTTTCTGTTGGCCAGCAGAAGAGAACCATCTGCTGGAGTTATGAGCAGTTGGCTGCATTTAACAGCCAGTGGTTGATGGTCTCCGCTCTAACCAGGAGGAATTAGTTTATTCAACCCAGGTGATTGAAAGTGAAGAATAACACGCAAGAGTTAAGGAAGGGAAAAAAGAAAAGTGGAAAAAAGCTGTTTAAAACCGTTATGGTTCCACAAGGACAGTATTTTTCTATTTCAGTTTTTCTATTATAAATTTCTCAAGTCGTTAAAGGGCACTCACACATGCTATGTCATGATGTTGGTGAATCATTAGTTCGTCTGCAGAGAGAAATACAACATTTTGGCACTTCCTTTTCTTTTTCCTTTCTTTGCGGTTTTCCATTTCTCTTCTGCAAACAGTTAGGATGAACTAAAGCATTCTCTGTTTTCCATTAGGTCTCATTTGCTACAGCTTTCTGCCTTTAAATTACTTCTGAACCACAGAATCTGGCAAGGCTCATTGGAAGGCATTTGAGGACAACTACTTGATCTGGAGTACAGCCATGTACGGTACTTGAAGGCGTAGAACAAAGCAGTATAAATTGAGATTATTTTACTAAATGTTTATGGCTCTTCCAGGGCAGCCAGTTAGAATCACTGAAAAAAAATCTTAATTAGGGCATAGTATGTAAATACTCACTTTTTATTACATCAAGGAATGCTTTTACCTTCTCTGTCTTAAAACAAAGGCCTGGTTAATGGTTTTTCCTTAGTAGCGTCCCTAATCTAACATTTCTCATCTAATTGTTGAAGATCAAGTGCATGTGAAGAATTGCGAGCAGCGGGGGTATTGAATACATGATTTAAGGGGGACCGGCCAGGTTAGTAGATGAATCATGCTTCCACAACTTTGCAGCCCAGTTTAAACTCCATGCTGGAGAAAAGTAAATGCAAATTTTAATAATATCTAATAGGAGCCAGTTTAAACAGTTTGAACCAGTTCTATCATTATATGCACCCACGCAGCCTCACTAGATGCTGTGAGCTCCTGTACACGCTGCAGGGAGGTGTGTGCAAACCCAGAGTGGATACCTCCAGTCCATTTGAACGTGCCTGAAAAGGAAGTAACTCAGTAGAAGTCATGATACGTTAAACAGTCTAGCAATGTAATAATTCAGAATAGAGAATATTTTACAGTGCGTTAGGAAGGATTGCTGTCCTTAGAGAAAGTGTGGCAGTGGAAATGGAGGAGTGATGCACTCAGAGGTGCAAGGAGGGCTGGAGCGAGGAGGTGTGACTTGTGTTCCCAGCTCCTGCCTGTTCCTCTAGACCATGGCATCCTTTCCCAGCACTGGCCTGGTCTCTCACTCCTGCAGGCACTGTGTTCCATGTAATTCAGAGTGTGTGGCTGAGAGAGGGAGAAAGAGCGCAGTAAGTAGTGCAGCGTAATGAAAAATAACATTCCTGCTAGCTCGTTTAGTTGTTATGCAAGAGCGGAATTCAAGCCATGTAAACTGTTTTGCAAGGTGTTAGGTCATATTTTTTTCCCCTTGTCCGTTACGGTTTATGTTCTTCCTGCAACAAGCTCTGTGTTTATTCACGAACTTCCAATACATAGAAGCATGTTTTCAAAACTTGGCCAGTTACTTGATTGCAAATGAGGGTGGTCAAGGTCTTTTGTACCATTTTCCACAGGCAAAAGAGGGTGACTGTGCAAATTATGTACATCAGGTTATTCCTAGGTGGGTTCTAATTTGCTTGCTACAGGTTAAAAATCATGAATACAAATGGAGATCCGCTTGAACTCTTGAGGAACTTTTGATAAATAGACAGTGCTGGGTTTTCTGTGTGTGTTGTTTCTCATAATAAATACAAAGTTAAGGGCATTTAGACGGTTGAAGCATCTTTGGGGTTAGTATTAAGATGTATCTGTTGCTGGTAACCGTATGTTTGCATTTAAAGCACACTTTTTAGGTCCTAACTAACAGTGTGGTTATTTAGTGTTTTAGATTCATGATATTCTGTAATTTTGTGGCTTCCTTGCCATCGGTAATAATGCAGTAATAAAAATGATATGCAATGCTTGAAAGGTTAATGTTACTGGTTTGATTAAAATACAATGATTACACCTTGGAGATGGATGCTGGTTGTTTATTTTCTGTGCTTTCTTTGTCAAGTTTACAGTCCTCTAGCTGAGGAAGTGCTGGCTTGTGAAGTGTGCCATCAGTATCTGAACTCTCACCTGTCTAGTTTTGATGTGTTTTGCAAGCTGATGGTTTTATGTATTTGCCCCAAATTGTATCAAATGGCTTTTGCATGATCTGAATGTCATGTTTTTCTTTTGCTTTCTTTATGTTGTGAGTTCCTGCCAAAGGAAAATGCTGCTCTGATGGAAAATGCTCATGAAAAAAGCGTAGAGACATATTGCTGATTTTAATTCACAGCCACGCTTTTCTACTTTGATATTAGCATGCCATGTAACGCTGTTTCTCTTATACATCTTGTTAATGAACAGAATATTCCATGGAGAAGCAGGCTTTAGTTATCTGGTAGCTAATTAGGCAAAAATTACTGTTGTGTCAGTATTATTTGAAATATAGTGAAGGGTCACAGGGAAAAATAAATCTGTTTTTACTTTACTAAAATGTAGAATACTGATTTTCTTACTCTCCAAGAACAGGTTGACATCTTGCATCTCTTACTTCATTGGGCCAAATGTGGAATTTATTTACATCTCAGTCAGATACAGTAGTAACACATTCACATTCAGCAGTATGAAATTTCCCAGACTACTTTAAGTGGTGCCAATTAAGCTCACAGCCACATGAGTCACCTAGAATAAAAAGAGAGGAAAGTGACCAAAAAAGCACATAGCCTTCTTTGTGTGCTGAAGATTTAGGAGGTATGTCTGAATAGAAGAAATAAGTGTGAATTTTTAAAATTTTATACTCTAAAGTGCCAATTAAATATATGCTGATGAAAAGCTGCTTGATTTTAAAAGGTTATACATTCTTTAAAAGGTAAATACCAAATCCAGCTGTATTCTACCAATATTAGAGAAGGGACACCTAATGTGCATCAGATTTGGTTTTATGAAACAGAAGGCAAAGCAGCTAAAATGCCCAGTTTTCCAGAGTTGTTCTTCTTTTGTATGAGCTGTGCAACAAGCTGTACGTAAAAAATAATTCATAATAAGCATAAAACTTGCCAGGGAGGGTTTTCCTCTTAGTACAAGCACTCTGAAAAAGGTTGTAAATGTTACATTCTGAGCAAGTTTAGCATGTTTAACTGCCCCCTTCTGCTTAGCGTGGCATCTCGGTACTTTGCAGAAAGTAAAGTTTGGGGGGGAAAAAAAAACTGTGAAGGTGATTCTACAAGTTCTTTCTATTTTTTGTAAAAGCAGAGAGCTGTTTAAGTAGCAAGGAAAAACTTGGCAATGTCCAGTATGTTGCTCGTTTCGGCTCTGCTGCAGAAGAATGAGGGGGAGGCTGGAGCAATACAGTGTTTTTGTGAAAGATGTTGCTGTCCTACCCCGGTAGTGTGATATGGTGTCAGTGCGTGACTCGGTGCTGAGGGAATATGGTTGAAATTACTGTATTTCTATAGTATACATCCTTGCAAGATGTAGGCACGCATTTATGTATGCTGGCACAGTGGGGACATGGTTAGAATGTAACTGCAAAGCTACAAAGAGATGTGTGATGGCTACCTTGCAGGCAGAAAGGGAATGAAATACATTATGAATAGAATAAAAGAAAATAGAAAGGAACTGTGAAAGTGGAAAAGGCCCAAGTGTTCTTGTTGTCTGTGGTGATCTCAGTGAGGGCAGGGTAAAAGCCGGAGTCACGGAGATAGAAAAGTTCCGTGGGATTTAGGGGCAGCTGTAAACAAATGCGGCTGTACACATGTGCAGGTGAGAAGTGAGAAGAGGCATTGGGCTGGAGAAAGGGAATTCCAGACAGATGAGGCAGCGCGAGCTGAAGGGCAACCCCAGCTGCACGGTCACGAGGATGGGACGGGGAGGAATGCATGAGTGGGCAGTAATGGGATGACAGACACCAGATTGGAGAGGCAGGGTGGAGCGGGGCCAAGAAGAGGTTTTCAAAAAAACAGGATGCTAAATATAAATAGGATTCAGACATTAACTGTGTCACAGTGACATAATTACGGCCGTTATATTGTTCTAGCCTCTGGAAGGATGCAACCTCAGTCCTTAAGGTTTTAGGTTACAGGGACTGAGGGACAAAATTAAAAGAAATAAATAGTATGAATGGAGAGAGGAAATGACAAAGCCATGAGTGGAGATGTCAATAGAGCAGGTTGCTAATGAATTAAGTAAATAAATTCAGCTCTATTTACTCAGTTTTAAATTTAGAATAATTTGGAAAAACTCCAAAATAAAATTTCAAGCTTTCTTTAAAAATAAAACTGAAGATATTGTTTTTTGTTAGTAGGTGGGTTTTTTTAGGTCTTCATAATCACTAATGTGTTTTCAACATATCTGCAACTTAAATGCATTGTCTCAAAGTCCATTAATTCATTTTAAAAAACTCATTCAGATTCTGTGATGTGAATGTGTTTTAAATACCTGGATGGGTTTATTAGGACAAATTGCATTTCAAATCTTGGACAATCATTGTCTTGTATTTGTTGGCTGGAGGAATAAAAAAAATAATGTTGAAATAGCAGATTACTGCTGGTTGCAAAATGTACCAATCTAATTTTCAGGTGGTAAAAATGTACTCATAATTGAATTTAAACCTAGTTTAGGCTCTTACCAGGTTACTGACTTCTTCAACCACACGGAAAATTGTGCGAGTAATGAAATCACTTATCTAATATTTTGTAATTACAGCCTGCATTCTCCTTCAGTTCTCTTTTTCTTTTTTTCCCCTGGACAAAATTTACAGGTGTCTCACACTTCTCTGCTTGTTCTCTGCAGCTGGCATTATTTTTGGGGTGGTTTGTTTGGTTGTTGTTGTTTGGGTTTTGTTGTTTGGGGGGGGTTGGGGTTTTTTTTTGGTGTTGTTTTTTGGTGTTTTTTTTTTAAACTTCTCCTTTTAAGTGCTGGTGCTGCAGGCAGTTTTCTAAGCCCTCAGCGGCTGCAAGGCGGCTTTGTGCCGGAGTGAAGAGCCCTCTCGAGGGGTGGGCAGGCTCTGCTAACCGGCTGTAGCTGGGAGCGAGGTCAGTTACCGCAGCTCTGGGACCCAGACTGCCCCTGGGGAGGGAGGAGGGGAGATCTCCTGCAGCCTCCTCCCGACAGACTCTGCAGGATGGGCAGCAGGAGTGGTGCTGTGCCTGAGCTCTGGAGGTCAGGTTAGTGATCTGCTCTCTGTAGGAAGACTTTGAAATGGTTTTTGTTAGGGTGCGGGGTCTCTCTGGGCCATGGCAGGTGTCCACGGAGCACCCTGGAGGGGTTCAAGGCCAGGCTGGATGAGGCTTTGAGCAACCTGGGCTGGTGGGAGGTGTCCCTGCCCACGGCAGGGGGTGGCACTGGGTGGTCTCGAAGGTCCCTTCCAACCCAAACCCTCTTGTGATGATCCTATGAAGTGGTGAATGCACCATGCTGCGGGGCTGGACTCATTCAAGCAAACCATGTGGTAAAATCAGCCTTCTTGATTTTGGGGTTTGGGGAGTTACAGCTGTTCTTTGTCCTGAGGCTGCAGACATGCTTGCAGCTCCCGTGGGCGGTCAGTGTGTGCTATCAGCATGCTTCCAGCCTCCGGGGGTCTGTTCCTGCCTTTCCCCGCTGTCTGGCGAGTGATGCAGAAGGTCAGGAGGATGGTGGGCTTTCCGTTTGGTACCTGCAGCACGGGCTGTGTCTGTGTGGCAGGGCAGCCCTGGAGCCCGGGGAGCAGCCCGGGAGCCATGCCCTCCCTGAGGCAGCTGCTGCCGTGGTTTCCCTACCTGTAAGACAGCAGATCCCAGGCGGGAAGGATGAGAATGAAACTTTTTGCACTGTATTTCCAGGTTTGCTTTTGAGCAGTTAAAACTGAGTGTATTGATATATTGATCAGCTTGGCGAGTGCTGCCAGGAAGCTAGAGAAAAGGTGATAAGAAATCACACCGGGCCTGCAGCTCCCGGTGAGGGCATGAGCATTGCTCTGGGTCTTGCTGCTTTGCAGTTCTTCACTGCCTCTTATGGTTGGAAGCTTAAGATGGAGGATGTGTGGGGTTCTTTATTTGTAAGCTCCTGGGTAGAAAACCAGAACTGAGTGTGACATAATGTAGCACTGGGCTCGCTGGGGGCCTCCGGCTCTACTGTATTACAAATAATACTTGAAAGTTGGTGTATTTGGGTAGCCTGACAAAAAAACTTGATTGTTCTGTACCAGCCTTTCCACTAACAGAATTTTTAACTTGGGTTTTTTTGGTTTGTTTTTTGTTTTGTTTTGTTTTGTGGTTTTTTTGGTTTAGAGATTTTCTGTTGAAAACTTAAACTGATAAGAGATAATTGCATGCAGCTGTTTGCACCGGGCCTGTGCTGCATGTGACAAAGATACTTCCATCTGTCCATTTAAAACTTTACCAAAGCACTCCAGGTTTTCTGGACTCTGATGAAATAACCAGAACAACTACGGAAGTTACATCGTGTCTCTAATGGGGGAGGTTATTTTCTACTTTGTTATTTATCTGGTTCTGTTTTAACCTCACCACCACTGCGCCTCACGGCTGCCTGAGGGCAGAGTCAAAATGGCGGGAAACCAGGTGAGGGGCTGTCCTGTGAGAGGGCTGAGAGGAGACCGTTGTTACTGGCATTACAAAAATAAAAGTGAGTTGTGTGTTTACTTTTTTAATTTATTTTTCTTTAAATTGCTCTGCTGGGGTCTGTACTGGAGTCCCTGAACATGCTCTTTCCCTCTCCCCTGGGTGTATTGCGGCTCCGTTTGGTCAGCTCTCCATGTTGCTCCTCACCTGCTGCTGTGCCTCAGCAGGGCTGGGCGGCCCTGCGCCCCGCTGCTGTTGTGTTGCCTTCTTTTTGTGTGAGTGGCTTGGTTAATACCAGGTTATTTACGGCATTTGTAAGCTGATGTGCTGTTGTTGCTGTCTGATCTCTTGTTTCTCCTGCTTTAAGGTGTATAATTAGGAAGCAAAAGGGTGGTATGGTTTATAGCAGGTAGGTGCACCCCTGTGCTAGCACAGAAGTCCACTTCTGTGGATAACAGAAGTTACAAGTATGCAGGGACGTGGGAGTATCAGGCTGGCACCTAGGATGCAGGTGCCCCAGGATCTTGGGGTACGCGTCCTGGCTGCTGCTAGCAGTCCTGCAGAGCCCTTCCAGCCTTTGCTTCACTGTACAGACATGATGCAGGGGTTGGTCTGACACTCCTTTAGACTCAGGATGAACCTCTGCCACTCTTTCTCCTCAGGCAGGTGTGACCACTCTCCTTGCCTACCTCTGTGGTTCTGCCTCTGTTTTCTTTTCACTCCTTTGCACCTATGTACAACTACCAACAAGCTGCTGCCTTCCCTCCCCGCACCTGTTGTGATGCATTTTGATTAAATATAGCCACTGGTGACAATATAATGATCTCTACTCGTTGACAGGGCCTCACTTTTTCTTTCTGGATCCCTTCACGTAGGCTGCTTTGTGCACTGATGGTGTTCCGCTAGATTGTCCTGCATGCCTTGCCGCTATGAGCCTGTGCCATGGCTGAATCTAAGGCAGGGCTCTGGTGCTACAGCACAGAGTCTGGGCCTCCTTTCTGCAAACTGAGCTGCCTGGGGAGTGCAGGCAGCCTCAGGGCAATCCCTCTGGTGACTGCAAATTCTTTTTTCAAAAGTCACAGTTTTTTACTTTAAGCCACTGTTGCATTGCTGATTTTCAAACCAAGCTTTACTTCTCTTTTCTTCTTTTGATCAGTGATGCCAGTTTGGAGATGCTATTGATTGCATCTTGTGGTTTTTGATTCATGTGCTCCTTGTGTGCATCCTCATGCAAAGAAGACGTGAATCAAAAAACACATGGAAGTGCATCTTAATACATTGCTTACATCACTCAGTCTGCTTGTATCATCTCTGTTTAGCATTCCTTCTACAGTGTCACTTTTTCTGTGTCCAAGGCAGCTCTAACTTATATTTGTTAATTATTTTTCTGGACACTAACACATTGAGAGAAGGGAGATTGAAAACCCAGAAAAAGCTGCTACAGTAGAGATGGATGAGAATGTCTATGCTGTATTTCCAGCACTTAAAATGGAAACAAACAGAAATACAAGCTCTTTGGGATGTTACCTACCTCTCTTTCTATTTCTTGCTCAGTATTGAGGCACCTGATGGCATACTCTGAAAAGTGAGAATATGCAAGTGTCTGTAAGTCATTGTGGCTTGACATACGAGACTGCTCGTGTGTTTTGGTTTGTAAGTATAATTTATATTATGTTGCAAAGGATCTGAAAAGTCCTTCTTAAGCCAAAAATGAACAAACCATTGGCATGTGCAATTTTTTGGCTCATTGCTACACTTAATAATACTCACAGTTCAGAATATTATGTATTAATGGTTTCACATGTATGAAATGCCAGTAAAATTGCTCTACTGCTAATGTAAAAAAACCACAATGTTATGAAGCTAATTAATGGACTTTTTTCTTATCTGAGGAATGGTACTATTTCTCATGGATGTAAATTAATGATCTAATTGTTTCCCTACAACTTGTGATCCATCCAGTGAATTGCGGCTGGCTCCTAACAGACAGCAAAGTGGGTGACTCAGCCCATCTCCAAGTGCTCTCTGCAAGTCCGTCACAGGGCTGACGTGCCGGCACAGTTACTGCTGAGACTTTCACTAGATGGTCTTGAGCTGGAAATGTGAAGTAACATTTGCCTCTTTACACAGTCTCTTATAATGGGCTTAAACATGCATGACACCTATTTGGAGCTTAAAATCACTGCAAATACTTCTAAAGGCAAGTTGGCTAGAGCCACTGTTATTACATGTGACATGCCTTGTGTCTGGGTGAGTGTTTAGTCCTGTCCTCCTGGCTGGAGGTCAGTTCTTAAAACAGCAAAAGTTTTTTTTTCTCTCGCTGCAGTATTTTTAGAATTAGTAGTGGAAAAATCGTGTGTAAATGCACAGGAGTACTTTTGGGACTATTGGCATATGTGACTTGTTGTATCTTATTGCTTCAGCCTGTACTTCCAGAAATACGTACCTTGCTCAGGCTCCTTCTCTGGGACGAGTTTCAGTTTTGGGTCACTTGGCTTGTGCGGTGAGAGTGAGCCATGTCTGCTGCAGCTTCTTGGTAGTGCTTTTGGGCTTTTATCTGAGTGATGGAACATGTGGAAATCGGTCACCGGACCTTATTGCCAATGCTTGAGAATTGGGGAAAAAACAAGCGGGTATTATATTTTTTTGAAAAAAGTAATTAAGGTGCCTGAGTATGTAATTCTGCATATGAATGCAGGGGGGTGGTCAGTAGGTCAAGAGAGGTTCTCTTCCCCCTCTACTCTGCCCTGGTGAGACCGCATCTGGAATATTGTGTCCAGTTCTGGGCCCCTCAGTTCAAGAGGGACAGGGAACTGCTGGAGAGAGTCCAGCGCAGAGCCACGAAGATGATGAAGGGAATGGAGCACCTCCCTTATGAGGAAAGGCTGAGGGAGCTGGGTCTCTTTAGCTTGGAAAAGAGGAGACTGAGGGGTGACCTAATTAATGTTTATAAATATATGAAGGGTGAGTGTCAGGAGGATGGAGCCAGGCTCTTCTCTGTGACATCCAGTGATAGGACAAGGGGCAATGGGTTCAAGCTGGAACACAGGAGGTTCCACTTGAACATGAGAAAAAACTTCTTTACAGTGAGGGTGACAGAGCACTGGAACAGGCTGCCCAGAGAGGTTGTGGAGTCTCCTTCTCTGGAGACATTCAAAGCCCGCCTGGATGCGTTCCTGTGCGATCTGATCTAGGTGTTCCTGCTCCGGCAGGGGGATTGGACTAGATGATCTTTCGAGGTCCCTTCCAATCCCTAACATTCTGTGATTCTGTGATTATAGGATTTCCAGAAACACCCACCATTTCAGATGCACAAACAAGTTGCAGTTCACCAGCTGTTTATGGTGACTGTATGTGCATTGTTAGCCCTTGGCAAAAGCAGGGTCACTTTGATTAAAGCACGGGCATGTGCAATTACTGTGTTCATCAGTTGATTCACGGTAACTTTTTACCATACTCCCCCCCCCCCCTTCCCCCCGAGAGTGTTTCTCAACTCTCAGCAGGGACAGGAGCATTTTAAAATTACAGGCTCTGCGTCTTCAGACACCTGTAAGCCTTTCAAAAATTGACCCAAAGTGAGTGCCACACTGGCTGGTTTTCTCCCTGTGGGGACGGGCAGCCACCCAGGCTGGGAGGTGCAGCCGTGTCTGCTGTGCCAGGACTGCCTGCATCTCACCAGAATTATTTCTAGCAGAAAAGTCCGTAATGCTGCAAACAAAGTGAGAACTTTGGCTAAACCAGGTTTGATTACTGTGTCTATTTTTGGACTAATGGAAATGGTGCTCAGACATCCAAATAAATGTGCTCTCGTGACATTGAGCTGCTGCGTTTCTGTGGATAGGATTTGTGGGTGCTGGGGGGGTGGGGAGAGCAGGATGTAGCCTGCTTCATGCTGAGAAACCCTCTGGGATGAGGCCAGCTTTCTTATGTGTGTGTGTTTCTGGATTAAAAGCCCCCTTTATAATTTTCTTTTGGAAGATAGAGGAGCCTTTCATGTTCACATCTGAAGGAATATCTCTGAACAGTTCAGGATGTCTGATTTGGAGCTTCTGGGTTGCTTTCTGTTTTGTACGTGGCATTTTAAATAGAACTTTTAAAATGAGGAAAAGCAGCTACAGTGAAAGTAAGTAAAACTTTATTTGCAGTACTAAGCCTTTTTTTCTTCTTGATTTGGATTTGGGTCATTGATTTAAGTGGATGTTACAGTGCTGAAGGTGGGTCCCGAGGGCTTTGTGGTGGCTGTTGTTCAGCGGGGCTGGTGTGGGGCTGTGTAGGGGTATTCAGGGATGCCACTGGACCTGATTCAGTGTCAGGGCTGGTGCAAATGGTCTGGGAGGTGAGGGTCAGAGGATACCAGTGGCTGCCTTATGTGCAAAGTCCTTGTCTGAGTCTCTCTAGCATCCTTAGGCAGAAAATCTGGCATGAGGGACAAGCTATATTATTGCAATTGTGTAACAAAAACGTGCATTCAGGGTGTAGAAACGTGTTGCATAAGGATATTTATATAGTGTTCAGGTACAGAGCCAGCAGCTGCATTACACTTTTGGGCTGTGTGCGAGGGTTATCACTAAGGCCAATGAGTCTGAGCGGGGCATCTCTGCATGGCTTCCTCACTGCACTTGGCTCTGCCCCACAGCTGGAAGGGCAGTCAGATGCTGGTAAGGGTTAGAACCCAGTGCCGGCTGGAGTTGGGGAACTTCTACATCTTTTCAGTATTGCAAAGGGAGTTAAAAACCCATAAATTGAATTTTTTAGTTGAAAATTCAGCATTGATTTTTTTTTTAATTTGACAGGCCATCAACAGTCTTCCTCAAAGCCGAAACAAAGAGGAGGATTAAAAATAAAAGAAAATATTAAGTAATTGCTTTTCTTTCTCTGAAAGTTGTTTTGTTGTGACATCTCTGTGAGCATCAGTATTTTATATCAGCTTTGGTTGGTTGGAAAGCTATAAAGCAGGATTTGCTGGAAGAATAGATTGATTTATTAGAAATACTATAATGATATCATGCTAAAAGCAGTTTGTGTTCAGATCAGTATTTGTCACCTATATGATGAACATGACTAACTTCATAAGCGTGAGCTTTTTGAAGTGTAAGAATAAATAATAATAGAATAAATAAAAATACCCCATATCTCTGTGGCTGCTACTTGGTCTGACAACTCACCATTAAAATGTTGAGCTCACTCTGCAGCCTCTCAGCAGGGAAGGGGTCCTGGCAAGCAGCCCTCCGCCCCTCTGCATGCTCGGATGCGCTCGAGTAGTTGGGGCAAAGCCTTTCTCAAGGGTTTGCATTCTGTAGAGGTGAGTGCTATCAGCGAAAGGGTATGGAGAGGAGTGGCTCTGACCTTGCTTTTTCCTTCTGTGTACTGAAGGACAACCTGGAAGGGGCAGTTGGGTGGGGTTTGTTTTGTGTGTGTGTGTGTTTGGGGTTTATTTTTTTTTGCTTTGTTTTGGTTTTTGTTCTTGTGGTGAGAGAGGAGACTTCCTTATTAATCCTGAATTAAAAAGGGGAAGAAAAGTTCATCTTTACAAACAAATGTTTACTCTACAGCTCATCCCAAATCTGTGCTGAGTCATTTATTAATTAATCGCTGTTAATTTTGTATCTTTTGAGGATTTTTACTTTTTGGACTTGTTACTCTTGCATTTATTCTCTTTTGGTTATCGATGCCGTATTCTTTTTACATATTTACATTAGTTTGATCCTGTTTCTGAGGTCTTGCCTTTGCATATCCCAGTCCATTTGGCAGTTTCACTTTGCAAACTAATGGAAGGCATAGATAAAGGGATCTTAAAAGGCTCAGCAGCCTATGGAAGAGTGGAGTTTGTACAATCCTTTAAAAGGCAGTAGAAAGTAGCCTTCATCACGTAGTCGTTAATTTATTTACTTATTCTCCTCCAACAATAATTGCCCAGGTGAAATGTGAAGCAAGGAAAAAAGGTCAAAACCCAGCACTTTCAGTTTTTCATGACAGTCATATGGGCAGTAATCCCTGACCCAAGTGAATCTGCAAAATTGTATGGCAGTACGAATACTATGAAAATACCTTTAAAGCATTGACGTTTCTGTTGTGTATATACTGTCTTCATCTACACTATAGAAACAGCTCATCAGAAAGAGACCCACTCCAGAAATGCCATCTGGCGATGTGACCAGGAGGATTATGGCAGTGGAGGGATGTAGAGACACCTGGTTTTGGACTGTGTTGGGGTTTTTTTCTGGTTTTTAAGGAATATTCCACGTTAAAAGCTGTTACCTAGTCAGGAGGAGGGATTATTTTGCTGCAATTGCCTGAATTTAGTTGTTTTCTTGCCTCCCTTCTCAGTCTAAATATGACATCTGTTCATTTTGTGTTAGTAAAATAATATTTTGGTAGCAGAATGTGTCCTTCTGGCTATGTCCTAATTTGAGGGGGCTAGTTTGCAAGCCAACCTCTGGCTAAAGGATGTTTACAGAGGATGTTGTAAGGCCTGAATACAGTGAATTTGGGTCACACTTGAGTTGTAACTTTTTTTTTTTTTATTTCTTTTTTTTTTCCTTAAAATGGTGCAGTTAGTAGTAGGGTTTGTGTGTCCAGAGTAGCTAGAGATGCATATTTAAAGAATTCTGTTCTGCTTTCATTATGTTTTTGTGAAATATTCTTGCATGGATGTCCTTGCAGATCCATGCACTGTTGTTCTGTATTTAACTTTGCAAGTAGAATGGCATCTTTTTGATAACCGTGTTCAACAGTATCCCATAATTCATTTTTCTCCTTCTATAGAACAGCAGTCAAGCGGGTTCTTTTTGCTGCTGTTGAAACCTATCCTTAAACATTACTTGAACTTTGGATCAATATTCTAGGCATCCAGCAGACTGACTGCAGACCTTATCTGGTTGTCTCTCTGGTTGCTGTAAGACTTTAAGAAGCAGAAAGGGTGTTGTTTTTTTTTTCTGGTATAAGGTCTGTAGGAGTTGGTAATTTCTTATTTGGTAGAGGAATTGGTATAGTTTGAAATCAGAGTAGATCAAAAATCTCTTCTTCTTGTCTGGTGCGTGGAATTGCCCACGTGCATCCTTAATGTTGTAGTTATACTCTTAAGAGTACATGAGAAAAGTGTTTTGTTGAAATAGTAATGTCAATAGGTTTCTATAGCACCTGTGTGTTTGTCGCAAGTCTGTGAAATTGTAATTATTTTTGGCATTCTAATTTAGTTTCGCTTCCACCTTGAAATAAAACTGTGAAAAGGTTGAGTAGTCTTCACTGTATACTGTTCACTGTGTAGGAAAAAAATAATAAAGCTGATGCATTTAACCTCTGGCAATAGTTTTCAAGATGACTTAAGAGCACTTAAAACTGCTTTTCCAAGATATCATTTAGTGTTGGGAAAATGATACAAACAGTATTGCTTTAACTGTTCCTGGTATACCTAGAATGCATGGTTTATATGTATTAAGAACAATTCTGTTATTTCCAGAGGTCTTTTAACTTCAAAAATATGTGTAATGAGGAAGCATAATAAAAGTCCGAGGAGGTTGTGATTTAACGGGGGTTCTATTATACTGCTTAGATACTCTGGCAATATATAATTTGCTACTATTCATGTTAAGTCACGTTTTTGGAACTCAAAAAGTGCCGGAGAAAGACAGACATATACTTACCCACCAGGTAACAAGTATAGAGTTGGAAATCCAGAATGTTCAAGCGTTTGCAGAGGATCTCATTTACTTTGTGTTAACCTCTGCCTAGTAATTTGGTATACAGGTTCCTCAAGCTTCTTTGGAATTTTTCTGACTGTTTGGTCTTTTCAGTTTGTCTTGGCTTCTCTCCTATCAGTTTGGGTTTTGAGTGTTTAATCTTCTTGCTTAAAAGTCACTGTTTTGCCACTTGAAAATCACAAGTTAGGTGAAATCTAGAAGCCCATTTTGGGCTTTGTTCAGTCTCCAAACCAGCTCTTCCAAGCTGTGAGGTCTGGGATTTTTATTAATTAAGAAGGAGAGCAGAAAAATATTAGAGCTAAATGAAGAAATTGTCTCTGCTTCTAAATGATGTAGGAAAGGGAGGAAGGTCTGGCAAATCATTGCAAGAGCAAGACTTGAGGATGGTGCCAGTATCAAACACTAAAGTGTAAGCAACCCTTATGCTTCAGGAAGAGTTACTTTGCTTCTCAGTTAGGTAAATGTGGAAATGGTGCAAGACAAGATGCACAAAGATGGAAGCTGCTGGGTTCTTCAATTCTCATGAGTTGATTGGGTATTTAATATTTAATTCAGTCAATATTGTCTTTTGAGGTATGTTTAGAGGATATTGTGAAAGTGAGAATGGCAATTACATGTGGTTGCGGAAACCAAAGGGAGTTGTTCTCGTCTTTTGTTTTATTTTCAGCATTTTTTTGTAGATTGAGTTTTCTAGACAAATGCTTAGCTACTGCACAGTGCCTTAAAATACCGTGAGTGTCCCTGCCATGGTGTCAGTAACCAGCTCTGTAGGGACCCCGGTGAAGCAGACCACCTCAGAGCCGGTTTCTGTTACAACTGGGTTTTCAGGCTTACCCATCACCTCTCAGTCTGCCTCCCAGTCTGCTTTGGTGTTTGTTAATGCTTTTTTTATCTTCCTAGTTTCTTAATCAAGATGTTGTGCGGAACTGAGTCAAGTTCCGTGCAGAAGTAGCATATCTCATCAACGCTTGTCTAAAAACAAGTCAAAAACTAAAGTTCTGTCAAAAAAAATTAATTAGTCTGACAGGACTTACTTTCCATGAGCCTGTTTGATATTAATTGCATTAATTACTTGATGCTTATTAATTAAAGTCTTTTTATTAATAAAATCCTAAATCAAACGTCTCATTATTTGGGATGGGATCAGTATCCCGGTGACAGGCTATCATAAAGTTAATCTCCCCAATTACTCATTTTAAGTATTGCTGCAACCCTAGTTTCTTTCCAGGCTTTTGGAACTTCCATGGTGCTCTGGGACTTTCTCAAAAGGAGTGTTAGCAATTCAAATAAAACTCTTGTGTTTGTTGTTACTTTGGACACAAGGTATTTGGACCTAGTGATCTCAAATAGTTAAATGTTAATAGGTGTTGTCTAACATTGTTTAACTCTTCAGATACAGAACTAAAATATCTGTTGAACGTATCTGCTTTTTTTTCTTTTGTATTTTTAACAGCAGTTTCACAATTTTAATATCATTGGTATCTCTCTTTGCCTATTCCAGTAAAGTTAAATAAGCCTTTTTGTTTCATTAATGATAATGACAATTTGTACTTTGCTTTTCTTATCTTTTAACACTTCTAATTAATAAAACTTTCTGATGGCTTTGTTTTTTTTTCATATACATACCAGGGTGAGAAGTGTAGTTGGGAGCTGCTTTTCCTGCTACACTTAACTAAGTCGCTTTTCCTGCTAATGTTGCAGTGCCATGTATAGTATTCTTACAAGTTCCAAGTTGCCATTTGCATCTCTAATTATTTCTTCAATAGTTTTGTCGCAGTTTTGCTGAACTACATCTGGTAAAACACTGTGTATGGATTAAAGGATTAGACTTGATTTTACTTGTTCATATGTGACCGCAGTTATTAACCCATGAGAATCAGCGTCTTAACCAGGGTGGGGCCTGCAGTAAATTATCTGAGCATTGGGCATTATGTTTGTTGACTTAGAAAATGGGTGCCCAAATATACAGGGGTCTCGGGTAGTGCTGTTGCTTATAGCATGCAAATTCCAATTAATAAATTACTGTGTAAAAAGTTAAAACGGTGGCTTGGCCTGTTCTTCATAACATAATAATTTGGATCTGAAGGAGATGGTCCTACTGGACCATGATTGTGTATTTTAGGAGGGATGGGGGCAGAGGGTGTGTTTGACCTTTATCAAATACAACTAATGTTTGTCTCGATTGCTTAGATTGAGCTGAGCAATGAAACCCTGTAAAGGCCCCATGCTGTCTGCTGCTTTTCTCTGCATCATCTCCTAAGCCATTTACAGCCGTTTGTCCTTGCCATTCCAGTTCTGCTGTCCTTTACAATACATAAAAGCTTTCCAGCAGCTTGCTCTGTGCCCCTTGCCATGTTAAGAGTTAGCCCTTTGGGTTGAGAGCAAGGACACAAAGCTTAAGAAAAGATGAGGATTCAGACACAGGATGATGGAAGCTGCGTTCATCTCCTGGCCAGGAAGGACTTGAGGTTGTTTTATCTTGCCTTTTTCTATAAGCTGAATTTGTGTGCTGGTGTTTTTGTCTTTTTCATAAGCTTATAGGTAGTTTTCTTTATTTATAACAAGCAGTAAATCCTCAGGAAATATTTTTATAGAGATTATTGTTTCTTTGTGTGTGGAAAGAGACTCTTAATCCATATAGCACTCAACACTTTAAAAGTTTTATACCACAAGCAAAACAAAACTTTGGAAATAGACCAAAATTTTATTTTTTTATTTTCTTTTTTGATGAGGAGGAGTTGGTTCCGCAGAGGTATGGAAATGTTCTTCCTGTGTGTGTTGGGTTCCACTTGTAGCAAAATGAGACTGTGGTCCAGATTTTGAACAACCCTTGCAAGCTGCTGCAATTCTAACTGTAACAGAAACCTAAGAGGGTGCCGCAAAGCAAAAGCTGACATTTGTATAATGTCCTGCCTCATCATCTGTTACTCACAAGGTCTCCCTTCCAAAATCTGAGACAAGTTTTTACATATAAAATACCTGCTTGGCTTGAAAGAGAATCGTTGGTGTTTTGGGGAATAGGGTTGGAGCACTGAGGAAAGCTAATCGTATGGTGCTGTAAGACTTTGGAAATGTCTGTTGCAACTTGGGTTTATGCTAATCTTAAATATATTAAAGCAGTAGAGGATATATTAATCAACATTGTTGACAGTGGGGACTTGTTTCCTATAACTGACTGGTATTGGAGCTGTGTAATCACCCTGCCAAGCTGGAGTGTGTGCAGAAAATACATAGTGGGTATGTATTTTTCATGGCAGTGTTTGGGATATGCCTGGATCTGCTCAACATGCATCTCCGAAGCATAGTTGCTGGCACAGCAACACTTAAACTTGTGTTACTTAAGGATTTTTATAGCTCTGAAGAGAGCATCACTGCTGTCCTGTGCCTTCTCACCTTTCCAAGGCTTTTGTAGAAATTTATCTCATGTTGGCCACTGCTCACCTCTTCCTTTGCTTTTTCTGTGTGTGACTGACTGATGTCAGTCCATAGGCAAAAAATCTGTTACATTTCTCATAAATATGTAAACATAGTTCCACAGTAAATGTTGAAGGCTGCTCATATTGTGTGGTAAGGAATAGTTTACATTGAGGTGATAGGAATTTTTGACTAGGTCACAAGAGGAGGATTAGACTAAGTTATTTACAGTATCTACAGTTATATACAGAGTCCTTAAAGGCTCTTACATTTTTGAGACTTTCTCATTGTTCTGATCTTTTGTACAGTAAGTTCTCCTTAAGCCACTGAAGTATATGGAAGTGACCTCTCCATTCCCAAATTTAATGGCTGAAGGAAGCAAATGAGAAAGTGACATCTGTAATTTTTCTTTTTTTAATAAATAGCTGAATAATGGAGTGGTTACTGTATGGAATACCAACTTCAAATTAATTCTTCAAACTAAAACCATCTTGCAAAGGCTTGAGTGTTTTTATTTTTTTATTTAAAAAAAAAGTGCACATGCAGACTTATTTTTTCTGTTGCTGCTGTCACCAGAGGTGACCTGACAACATCCCAACTCAGAGCTCAATGGGAATGCAACTTACAGATTGTTGAGGAAAGATGTAATTTAATGTGAAGAGCAAGGATTCTTGCTCTTTCAGACTAGAGCTTTTACATTTTACATTTTACATTTTACATTCACGGGGCTGTTCTTTTCTGCAACGCGAAGAGCCGAAGGTGAGGCTGTTTCCCCACTCAGCCATGAAATGAGGCATTTTTCTGTGGCATTGGCCACCCACCCCGGTGGCAGAGCCGCAGGGCTGGGACACGCTCTCGTCTCCTAAGGGGAAGGAGGGTGTTGCAGGAGGCAGGTGTGCATGAGTACCTCTTCTTTCCTAATTTCACAAAATGCTTTCCAGATTTCCACCTCTGCTGTGGAATTGAGGTTTTGCAAAACTAATGGGCAATGGTAGATTTTGGTATTAAGTGGTCTGTGGTGGATACCCAAGCTCAAGCTGCAGATCGTACTCTGTGTGCTCAAAATGTTTTGCTGTTAGGTTCTAGGCTACCTTTAGTACTTTAAGGCTTTTTTTCAGGTTCACTCTTGCATTATGAATACATGTAAGCACTGTGAAAATTGAATACAATTGCACTTTAAAAATGTCTGTAAAGCCATTGTGGTGTTGGTTGTTTCTTTTGTTTGACTTCCTCTCGCATCAGCTACTTGAGGGATGGTTTTATCTTGCTGAATCTGATTCTGAGGTCAGAAAGTCAAGTTTCTTTCCTGCAGTTGGTGCTTCTTCATCAGGAATACAAACTCTGTAGATGAGCCTTGTCCTGAGTCATGTCTGGTAGCTCTCTGGTCTTCAGATTACACTGAGACCCACAGTGTGACCCTGTTGACTTCAAAACAGATGCATTTGAGCAGGTATCTGGGACCAGATTAATAGGTATCTTGATGTGAAAAATGGGTTTTGGTTTGTGCCAGAGTGACACTGGCCTGCAAGAATAAAAGAGAAGGTGCTTTGGGTTTAATATATATTTTTTAATCAACTGATGAGTGATGTTGTTTGTGTTGTCCGCAGGAAGTTGAGCTTTTGATTCAAGGTGGTTTTTTCCCAAGTGAGACTTTCGAGATTGTACTCCACTTGAAGTCTGTGTGCTTATCTAATGCATATAGATGTGCTTTATTTTGAGAAAGTGTTAGTTTTAAATTAAAGATTAGTAGCTAAATATTCCTTCTATAGCAACAAATATGCAGTGGCTGCAAGTTTGACTTGCTGATGCTCTAACACCAACAGATCTCAGCCGTGCAGTGGAGGGTTTTAACCTGCTGTAAGTTGCAGGAGCTTCTGGTTATGGGTGGGACATCAGTTTTTGTGAAAAGCCTGTAGACTCTTCAGAGTCGTATCCCCATTGGGTTAATATTTGTATATTGATCCCACTTATTGAAAGGATGTTTACAAACTGAGGATCTGCGTGTGGGTGTGAGCGCTGATTGAAGTGACTGCGAGCTGATGGTTGCCTTGAGCAAGGCTGTACGAAATGTCGGTTGTTCGGCATCAAGAGTTGTAGCACGGACGTGAAGGGTTTTTCATTGAAACAGCTTCCTCTGGGTGACAGTGCCTTACTCCTCTGAATTGTCAGGGGAACCAGGAGAAAATTAGGAGGAGATGGTGCAATGTAAATTTTTAAATACTTGCATATAGATATTTAGAATAGATCGTGCTTCAGATATTAGGGAGGGGAGACACAGTGAGACTTGATGTTGTTTACGAGTCCAACAAGGAGGCCTTCATTGAGGAGACCGAACTTAATCTTTTATAGGACCTTTCTGTTGTAAATTGTGTTTGAGATAGCCAGGCATAATTTCCTACTTCGCTGGAAAGAAGAATAAGTGTATGTTTCAATGAATCATTATGACAACAGGATTCACTGTCAATCATGGGGATTCCACTGTACTCAGGGTTTTTGGAATACCCTTCCATTTCTTCTTAGCACTGTGAAATAAGCTCATTTCTAGCAAGTTTCTTAATGCTGTCTTTTCAGAAAAGCTGAGTAATTATGAAGGTAGGGGAAAATAATTTTTTTCTCTGCATAAATATGTTCTGTAATTTACATAGGATCAGTTTTATGAAAATTAGAAATGAAGGAAGTAATAAATTAGGAGTCATCATCTTTTTTACTAAAAAATCAGTTGATGTGTACAGCTTAAGCCAGAAAAAGCTGTTCTGTGAAGTTAGCAGATCAAGGTGAAATAACTGCAATGATATTGTGACACTTGAACAGGGCTATGAGCCCAGCAGAAGTCGACATTCTGCGGGGAGGTGGTGAACTCAAAGCCTGAGCTGCTGGCAGAAGATGTTTGGGAGCTTGGTGGTAGGTGTTCCCTTCCTGGCCACTGAATTTCAGCCTGAGCTGAACTCGTCACTGCGTGCTGAACTAAAGCACAACTTCTTTAGCTGAGGTATCTTCCAAATGAGACCATATGTCTTTTTTAGAGTGTAATAAAAAATGGAGGATCTACAGCTTCCTTTCGCAGCTTGTTTCTGTGGTTTATTACCCTGCCTGTTAAAAGCTTTTTCTCCTGAGTCAGTCATGGGCATTTGTTTAAAAGCTCTTTCAAAGTCCTGTACTATGCACTGTCTCTCTCAAAAAAAGCAAAGTGACTTATTTTAAAATTTTCTGTTATTCTCAGTCCTCACTTTTCTGCATCTCTCCCACAAATGTATTCACTTGTAGACATCTGTGTTGTTTATTGCATGCTAGTTTGCTTTCACTTGTTCCATAATTTAGTACTCCAAATAAACTAATCTAAAGATTACCCTGGTCTCTTTTACTCCAGCAATTCCTGGTGAGCTCCTGTGGGCTTGTGTATGTGCTCTGGGCTGTTTTAGCCACCCTAAAAAAAGACAGCAGCAAAACCAAGAGAGAGGTGGTTGGCACTCCTTTCTAGGTGGGTATCAAAAGGCAAAATTTTAGAAAGTGTTGAATGGCTTTCTGAGTCCAGAGCACTGCCATATTAATGCTGTATCTTCTGCCAGTCTTTAAATTAATTGCTAATCAAATATCCAGAAAAATATGAGTGACTTGAGAGTAAGCACAGTGTGGTGCCAGGCCTAGATATGACTCCTGCAGAGCCTGATATAGTGGCATGTGGTGATTCTTCTTCACCTGCATCTGTTTGTGGAGTTTGCCGCCTATTATTAGTCTGTTTTCTAATGTGCTCTTTCTCCGGTTTGTACACTGATAGTTGTAACTTAGAGTATCTCGGAGAATAAGAGAATATGTTTTGCAGAAATCTTACTCATGAACTTTTCTCAGTTAAACTCAGCCTACATCAGTGATGGATTGTATGCGTGCATTTTGGGGCTTGTCTTCTCAACAGCCTGAAAGCTTTTCATTGCATGCATTTCTTCTTTTTGGTTTTTCCCAAAACTTCTTGAAAAACTGTATTCTTTGGGGCAGATCTCTTATTCAATCAAACTCTGAATACGCGCTTGTTGCAGCCTACTCATGCTTGCTAGTCTAAATATACATATCCTTAATAGACGTAAATTAGGAGGATGTTTAAACAACCAATGGGCTGGAAATTATTAATTGCCCTCCCATGATGCAAGCCTCTCATTCTGGATCTAAGGAATCTGCTGCTTTATTTTCGGCATGTCTGTCCTCTGTGTGTAATCGTTAACGAAGTTACCTAGCAATGGGTCTGTTCTTTTGGGATTTTCCTGGGCTTTCTATTCTTGTTGTCATTTTTGGTCAGAAATTGTGTCATTTGGGAAAAATTGGCCAATGTCTTTATTTTTCATAATGAATTTCCTGTCCTTTTTTTTGTTCTGTCATTTGTCACTCGCTACTCGTTACTTTTCGGTGTGACCTCTTGTTTGTTACCAAACTAGGATCAACTTCCACCCAAAGTTTGGGATGTTATTTTGCAAAGTAGAGCTGTGGGTTGGAGTCCCTGTCTGGCTAATTCAGAGCTGCTTCCCCATCTGTTACAGCTTGACCACTGGCAATATGGACACTGTGGTTACTGGAGCAAGTCTCACCAATTCTAAAGAGACTTCCTAGGTGGGGTCTGACCCCACATTAAGTGTTTGGGATTCCCAGTTGGATTTGGCTGACAGGACTGAGCAGCTTGGCATTGTCAGGGCAGGATAGCTGCAGAAATTTGAGGGCTGGGGGGATATAATCACCAGTGGGCTTATAGGCACCCCATAAAGACTCTTAACTCTCCTGTCAGTACTTTAGTTTAGACAGGGAGCAATGAAGATGGTAATTTAGCAGAGTATCGTCTTGTGTGTGTGTGTCCAGGAGTGACCAGCCAGTGGTGGTGGTTCACTATGGGCAATCACTGGTTGCTGGCTAGTCAGTGACATCCATTCTCTAACACAATTTGATCAGTCTCTTCTCTGTACCCCCTCTGCTGCAAAGATCTGTCCAAGTGCAAGATCGCATAAGGAACTGAGCCATCCGCATACGTAAAACAGAAAATCAGGTTTTGTGTAAAATGTTGTACGTGTGTTATAACCTGTGTAGGAAGAGTAGAATCCATAGCTTTAGTATTTGGAGCACATGAATTATCCCACTCTTTCAGCAGTGCTGTTTGTATCAAAACAACTTGTCTAAAGCAAGAATTTTCATTTAGCCAAACTTCTAGCCAAACTCCTGGTGCTGATGTATAAGCAATTGGGGAAGGAGAATGTTAATATTTTCAGCAGCATTTCTTTGTGTGTCACAGCCGTGGTTTGTTGTACCATAGCTATTACCTTCAGTATGGTGTTCTTCTGGCTGGGTATCTTAATCTTCAGCTGGAGAATTTAGTGATACTGGAAATGGAACTGGAAAATGCATGCCATACTCATTTTGGTACAAAACAGTTAACTATGGATTTTGGTAAATTAAAAATAACAGACCTTACTCCTTCTCTTAGTCTGAAATATGAGTGGTTGCATTTGTATTGCTCCTTTCCATGCCTAAACTTAAAGAAATTATTTAATATCCTCTATTGCAGTTGTATTTTTTAATTTTAAAACATTTTAATCACTTCCACACATGTGCTAACTTGAAAGGGTAAAATAATTGCATCATCATTTTTTAGCACTTGGCAGAGATACTATTCTTGCTAATTTTATCCCAAGTCATACCGACTTAAAGCACTTTTCATGCAATCTTGATTTTTCAGTACATTTTTTATACTTAACGCACAATTTATATGTTCTTCGTAAAAATTCAGAAGTCTAAATGACCTTGTCCCTGTTTAGTTGCCCTTCATTTTATTTGGTACAGATTGTCAAATGTAATGTGGTGGCTCTTGTGATAGAGTAGTCCCAAAAGTGATGGTTCTGTGAGAAAAATACATCAGGGTGATAGTGGCGTATGACAGAGAGAAGGAGCTGATTATAATATTTCATACTAAAAAATGCCAAATGGCCCCATTACAAACTCAGTTGGAAACAAAATAGTTGGAGGAGGGGGAAAGCGCCTCTCCAGGAATTGTTTCGTATTCATGAATTCAGTTTGGATTTGCTTTTTTTCTTTGCTGAATGTTGCAGAAACTTTCCCAAGGAAACATAAATATTTGCTTTGAATAGTTCAAAAAGTAGCTACTGGTTTGTAGAAAGTGGGACATAACATTTCCCTGCTCGTCTGACTGTAATAACCACCACTCCCGGATGCTTTCAAGGTACAGAGAGCATATATATAAAATCAGTGTCTGTTGTATGGGGTTTTTGTTTGCCTCGAAATTACCATGAGCCATTGTCCTTTCCCTTTCTTAGCAAGGAACTTCCTTAATATCACTTATTTAAAACCAGCCATAGAGATGGAACCGTCTGTATCCTGCACTGATGGGACTGTGTGCTGCACAGCCAGGACTGGCTGCTTCTATCCTTGCAAAAAATGATGAAAATCCAAGCCTGAAGCTCACCAGGTTTGCTAAGCTGAGAAAGTTGCTTTCTCTCAAATTTGTTCTTGCTTTCATTTCTTCTAAGTGAGGTAAGGCAGCTTGGAATGGAATCTATGGATTTTTTGGGGTTTGATAGAGAAATTAATGACTTTGGGGAAGTTTTGCAACATATTAGTGCTTCAACAGTGTCTTTCTTCCTAGTCAAATGTTGTATTCCTCCTTAATAATTGCAATGGTTTTATCCAATTTCAAGTATATTTTTAACATAAACATTTTATCACATGAAGAAGAAAATCCTGTGCCGAAAAGGAAGTGAGAATACTTCTGTGTGAAGCAAAAAGGTCTTTCCATCCTGCACGGGAAACTAAAAAATGGTCATTTTGCCATTCACACACTGCACCTCTTGTACTTTCATTGTTAACTTAATTGTTAATAGTGTTTAAGAGTGCTTGTAAACAAATTTCAGGCATGAGTTAATTTAGTCAGTCAAGTGGTAGAATCTTTTGCTGCATCTTTTCCTGAGCATAATGTATATTGCTGCAGATCTCTTCAAAGACATATGAGCACAGCTATTTGTATGAACTAGAAAACCATCTGTTCAGAATTCAGTGTCTGAAAACTTGTTTCCTGCCATGGTTTTTCATTCTGATTTCAGAACCTGGTATATTGTATATTTGCATCTACGGTGGTGAGACAGAGGGGGGAAAAAAAAGTACGAGTCTAGCTAGGGAAGCAATTCCTGTGTGGTTCACACGTCTTCCTGCATTAGAGAAAAATAATAAATGTGGTGTTTCTTGCTCAGATCAGTAGCAGTTGCAAGTGAAACTGTTGCATGTGTATGCATTTAGGTAACCTCCAGAGAAGGTCTTTATTCCTGAATTTCTTTGGAAGCAAAATTTATCTTTGAAGAAGTAATAAAATAATAATTGTAGCAATTCCTAGGGCTGCTCTTCCATTTGCGTCCTGACAGGTTTTTGGAGACCTTGGCTGTTGGAGACCTTCGTGTTGCACCAAAATCAGGGGACGCACTCCTTTTTTTTGATTCAGCCCTACATTGGAGGCAGATGTTTCAAGTTCCTCTAGAGGCTTATTTCATTAGCAAATGTGGGAATCCTCTACTGTGAAATATTTAAGTTTGAGAAACACAATACATTGATCCGCACAACTGCAAGCCTACAAATCTGAGATCTGCGGTATGTAAAACGCCAGAATAACATTCATCAGAAAAGGAGGTAGATGCAACGCAATTGAAATACGGTGTTTGCCAAATGTAATCATACCAGACTAAGATTAAATTTCAGTGTAGACTTTGTTAGAGTGGAAAACAGAAAATATCTGAGTTTCAACTAGAGAGGAATAAGAGAGACGTGTTGGATTAAGACTGCCTCACAGGGAGGCCCAAATCGGTTGTGCCAGAGAATGCTTATTAGCAGATAACAACTGCTCTTCATCTTCTGTCATTTTCTTCTGCCCAAGCTTATGGCAACAGCTAAAAGTCAGGAACAACTAAATGCATGATCTTGCATTTCCCACATTGGAGCCTTGTCCCACTTCTGTAATTACTTTTCGGTGCCTATACACAACTGATCCTTTTCTGTGGCAATGGTAATCCTTGCTGTTGTGCTAAGGGAACATATTTTAGTAGAACATTACTATTTTTATGAAAATGTGAAGAACAACGACTTGGGACACCATTAGACCATATACAGGTAATATTCTGAAAATAAATAAGAGGCTCCATACAGTAGGGGCTGTATGCTGTTTAATTACAGTGTTGAGCACTCCAGAGAGCCCATCCTGTTTGCAAGCTCAGGAGAAGAGCAGCCCTCTTATGACTTGAGACTAGTAAAGCAGGTAATACCTATCTGAGGGAAAGGGAGGCTGAGAGAATGTGTGGTTGGGGTGGTGTTGTTTAGTTTTTAAATAAAGTTATTAGAGGGAGTCAGGATGGGGTTTTTATTTATTTTTTTTTTAAGGTGAAGAAGAATAATGCTGGGCCAAGGATGGGTTCATATAGCTTGCGTTGAGTGAATTTAACCTGGAGATGAAAAGGCTGCTAGCCATCAGGGAGGCAATGTTCAGAAACAGCTCTTTGAACAGGAGTAATGAGATGAAAATACTTGATTAGTTTTGAAATAGGGCTTGCCAGTTTACGAAAGGGATTACCTTGTAAGGTGGAGGACTATGCAAACTGTAGAGTCTCATCCAGTTTCGTAACAAGTACTGGTGAGCATGGAAGAACTTCAGTTCGATAGCAGGAGGAGAACCTGCCTGCTGCTTTCTTTCATTCTGGTACAAGTAGGGAAAACATCGATGAAGTTCAGACTTGTCATTCATTACAATTCAGTGAGAGAAATATCTGTTTAACTTATTGAGAAAATGCCTTGGAATAAAAGATACTGTATCACAGTTTGGCCAATTCAGTTGTGGTCAAAAATATTAGGGTGTGTTTGTATTCTAATTTATCTAAATACAACTTGCAAACCATGTAATGAAAAAGTTCAGACAGTCATATCGGACAGCCTTATAGCCCTCTCAAAGGAGTTTAAATTAAACTGTGGGATAGGTTAGTTGAGTGTTATTTTTTTTTCCTAACATCCTACCTAAGATTTTTAATCCTAGACTGAACAAGACAATTTTTGTATCATTTCATGATTGCTTCTAATTTTACGAAGGCTGTATGTGAGTAGGAGTTGCTTGTGCATTGAAGCAGCATAGCCAAATCTAGTGCCTCAGTTTTGATTTCAGATTTCTTTTCCTGGATTACTGCAGTGACCCAGCAGAGAATGGAGGGAAAAAAATGATAGATTCTTTTCATTCATTTGACTTTTGTGTTTTCTGTGGCAGTAAATTCTGTGGTTTTGGCTCAGTGCAGGAACATGCAGAATTGTATTTCTGGGTAGATTATCAACTTACTTTTTTCCAGTAGCAAGTTGAATTATAAAGAGGAAACTTTTAAAGACATTTGAGGAGCAAGGTTGAATGTGTATGTATGAGTCTTATTTTTCTGCAATGCAGTTAGAGGGCTGTGCAGAGAATGTGGAAAACCTTTGGCAGTATTTTCAGAGCAGAGCACTTGTGCTGAATAAAAACTAAGCAGTCAAGGAAAAAAAACAGAACAAGAGAATAAAAAAAAAATTTGCCTTCCAACTAGTGTCTGGAAAGCTAATGAGTGTATGACATCATTTAAGTAGTTGTAAAAAGATTACAACTCCTCTGATCCAAGAAGCAGACCCTCAAGGTTTCTGGTGTTCCCTAGATGAAGGAGGTCCAGCATTGCCCTGCTGAAGTTTGTCCTTGCCAGTGATGGGGTGGAGAGCGTGGGCCCCCGTGTTATTTGGGAGAGCCATCTCCTGCGGCAGCCAAACTCGGCACAAAGCCCCTTGGTGCCAGCTGTGAGGGTTGCTGCTGAGATTTTTGGCTGAGTTGCTGGAGATGACCTTGTGTGCGGCTCATGCGTAGCCGTGGAGGTCACGAGCCCCTGTGGGGTGGTGCAAGGTGTGCAGGGCCAGGAGGGGTGTGGCTGCTGTACAGCCCCCACCCCAGAGCCCGTGCACCCCTTGGGCTGCAGCTCCTGCCCCCAGCCTGGGCGACCGCGTGGTCCAGGGTGGATTGGTCCCTCTGAAACTTGGTGGGCCATCGGGAAGACCTTGTTCATGTTTGTCACAGCAAGGGAGACCAGTCTCCAAGACTGTAGGTGAACAGTAATTTCACTTCTTGCAGCATTTTGGATAAAGGCCAGGGTGCCAGTTTGCCCAGTTGTCAGTGCTCGGTACGTCCGCTTTCTTCTGACCTGGTGGCACTTACCTTCCTGCTCACTGTGAGCAGCTTTCTTGCAAAGGCCTCTGTGTTTCAGCCTAAGAGCTAGTAAAAACCATGGAAACATCACTTTAATTTTTCAGTCTTAATAGTTATATTTCAAGCTAAGGATGTATTTTTAGGAGGGGGGGGAAAAAAAAGAAGTTACGTAACTCTTGATTTATTGCATTGGCTTAAAGAGCTAGCAAACCTGGGATTTTCCGGTCGTGTTGCTTTGCGCTAAGCATTTCCCTTTATGGCAGCAGGGAGGCCAGCGTATGACTCTCTCTTCACAAGGGCAATTCAAACTTTTTTATAAATCTGCTAAATGTATTCCTCTCTGAGATGTCTAGATTGTATAGTGGGGAACTGAGCTGTGTCAAAGTGAACCTCAGAGTGGAGATGTACCTTGACGTTGAGGCAGAATCTTGAAAGACAGGGAGAGCATCTCAGTCCTCCCTCTGTGGGTGGAGGTAGTTCAAGGCAGTAGGTAAATTTCTTCTGAATTGGAGAATTTTGAAATTAGTTACGTAGTGCAGTAACAGAGCACTTCTCTGTAATACACATATAATTAGGAGTAACTCTGTGGAGGGATCCTGAAAGTTGGAAAATGTGCTGAAGCCAAGACTGAGTGAAGTGTATTATGATTCTGCAAAAATAAAATTACAGGTTAGGAAGTGTGTGTGTGTGTGTGACTTGTTGGGAACAATTTGCATTAAAAAAAAACCAGCTTGAGAAAAGCAGTGTAAAAATTAGCATGCATTTTTTCTGCTTCATCTGAGATTTGGTTTTATTCTCATCCAGCAACTACAAACCAAAGAGAAAACTTTCAGTGTTCAGAGGGACGACATGGAGGGAAGCAAAGCTGTGAAAGACAAATAAGTACTGGATATAATTCAGAAAAGACACGCAATCAGACTGAACAGATTGCTCAGGAAAAGATCTATTCTGTTGCTGAAATCCAAGAAAATGGGGGAAAAACAGGAAATAGTGAAATCTGTTATCAACCATCTGCTAAGCCTAGGAACTTGAGATTCATTCTCATGACAAAAATACTAGATTATGAACTTCATTTTATATTTCATAATACTTAAAGTACAGACACGGAAGTCTAATGGAGAGTCTAGTATTACTAAATATTTAAAAGATATTTAAAAGTCGACGTATAAGTCTGAGCATTAACAGGTTTGAATCTTTTTTCCGAGATCTTTATTGATGGATTTAACAGATCGTGCCTTGTAAGGACAAGGCAGCCTTTTCAAACTTGCAAGAGGAGAGGGGAAATGAGCAAGCTGAATTTTCTTTGGAAGGAGGCAGCGGTCTTTCTCCTCCAACTCCCATCGCCCTCCCCCTCTGTTTCTTCCTCGCGAGCGTTGCCACATCTGTGGAAATGAAGCGAGGACCTTGTAATCGTTACCATCTGATGGAGGGGTCACATGGATGTGCAGCGGGAACTGTTCGTGCGCTCTGATGTTCAGGAGCTGTGCGCTTCCCCTTCCCAACACCGCCTTCGTGGTAGATGGCGTGTTTGTTCTGGCCTGCTCTCTTCTTGCCTCTCCTTTTACATGCATGTAAGAGCTGGGGAAAATGTGATCCAGAATAATTCAAGCAGTTTGGGGTGCTGTAAGTAAACCATAAATCCTTCTGGACTGCGTGCTCTTGCAGTTACTCCACATGTGTAAAGGTGTAAACACTGCTTTCTGAAAGCATTTTCAAACTATGTAAATGGAGGCTAGCTGCAGAAAACTGTAATCAGTGTGGCTGTTCAAAGGCTACATTGTTCATTAAATTGTCAGTATTAATGAACTCGGTGTACAGTTTGCAAATTATCTTAAAATGTAGGCTGTTGGCTAGCTTAGCTTTTTGGAGTCTTTTCATGGTTCAAAGGTAAGTGAGAGAAGTCTTTGGCAAAAGTGTGTGTTTGTGTAGCATGTGGAAAAGTTAGGATAAATTCAATTCTTCATAGGCTGACCTAAGAAAGTACAATATCGCTTTTCCCTCAAAACTTTCCAGCATTGTTCAGGTTCCTGAAATGAAGGAGGCACAGTCTCCTTCCTAATGATAATTTTTTCAGTTATAGAATCTAGTTGAATTTGTCCTTCCAAATTAGCTGTCCAGATAATGGCTCATTTATCCTGTGCCCAAAGCAGAGTTGCAGTAGATAAGGTTGCACGCTGTCACAAAGCTATACAGTCACAAGTACTTCTGGGGCCTCTTAAGAAAGCTGATGGAAATAAATTCCATTTCATGGAACAGTAGTGCTATCCATATGGCTTGTTGAACCTTATAAATGGACCTTGCTGCTTTTACTAACAGACTCACTGTAGAAAGAGTCCATAAGTAGTAAGCTGCAGGGTTCATGATCTAGAGTCTTCACCTCTCCCCCTAATCCCAGATTTTGGTCTAAATAACCCTGTATTTCTACCCACGTTGCTGCAGAACTTTTTGCCACTCTTCTTAATGGTCTCTTCCTTCTTTCTGCTGCTGTCTTCTGTCTCGCCTGGCATGTTCTCACCTTGCCCTCCTCCTTGTACTAGTGTTTTTAGATCCACTCATTGCATCTCAGCAGCCTCAGGTAGATATCATTGCCTGTCCTGGTCCCTTTGTGTTCAGGTTGGGACCTTCCCTTCCTTTCCAGTTTGTGTAGCAGCGATGAGGAAGTCTGGGATGAAGTGTCCTTCGTCTCAGTTCGGGTGTAGCCGTTCACAACAGCAAGAAGGAGCATCTGTAGAGAGGGAGGAAGGGAGAAGAATGAACCCTGTTCAGCCTTCATCTACAGCTTGCTCAGGGTAGATAAAATGTAGAGGGGATACTGCTGCTAAACACTGCAAACCTCTGTCGAGTGTGTGCAAACACATTGCTTTTAGGAGATGGGTTTGAGCGGATTTTCCCCAGGCTGCAAAAAGCACCACCTCTGACTCCAAGGTCAATTCAAAGTCTGTATGCTAAAAGGTAGAAATACTGGTTTTCAAAGAGTCAATTGTAGGAAAATTGAAAACTATCGAAACAGCGTTTTCCCCCCACTTGGGTTTTTTTCAGAAACAGCAATAGTGTTTTTCCTCAAACACAAATTCTTTCAGCCCAAGACACACCCCTGCTGGAAAATGTTGATGCATGGTTTTAAACAAACAAGCAAACAAAAACTTTTCTCCACTTTCTGATACTAATGTTGGGCCACAAAATTTAAAAATGCAAAACAAGTTGCAGGAGTAACTAATACATTATCCTCAACATTTTATGGCATTTTGCGGTTGTAGCTGTAGAAACCATGTTTGTCCTGAACACGTACCAGATGCTAGTTTTCACGAGGATTTGTGTGGGTGATTTTTTCCGTTTTTTTGTTTTGTGTTTAAATCTTTCAGCTGCCCCTGATGTGTCATATGCTATCCACAGGAGGGCAGGCAGCTGCACAGGGGTGACAGCAGGGATTGCCGATTCAGTAAGGGTGGATGTAACATGATAACTGTACGGAGAGTTACGTACCAGCATTATACGATTCAGGTGCAGCAAGGCCTCCGTGCAGCTCCTGCGCCTTGGCAAGTTGTGATCAGTCTACGCCCTGATGGCATCCAGCTTCTGACTCCCAGTATAGACAGCCTGCGCCTTCGATGGAGGAATAAATGCTGCAGACAATTTATTTGGTGACGTAGCTGTACATACGTATACCTACGTATCATTTTTAAAAAGGCTTAGATGCAGTTCACGTGCAAGCCTTGGCATGCTGCGAGTGCTTGCCTTGCTGCTGTCCTCTAATGCAAGCTGCCATGTCCTTGAGGAACGTGGAAGAGATGGAAATAAAACATCCCCTGGCCTTTATTTATTCTCAGCCCACTGCCCAGGTATATAATTACTGCAGTTCCTCTGTGCATACTGTAAATTGTAATCACCATTTAACAGTTCCCTAGCTTCACGTTGCACTGAGTTGTGTGTTTTAAAGAAACCTGTTATCCTGAAGCAATTTTGTGGAGTTTTTTTTTGTGGATTTTTTTTGTTGCTGTTGTTCTCCAACTCGAAAACGGAAAGGATTGCAGTATGAAAGCGGGAATAGAACAGACATTTAATTAAAAAAATACTGATCTTTTCTTCTACTCCCTTAATCTTTAAGGTTTTTTTGGGGAAAAAAGTATGTGTAGTTTGCTGGTACTTAATGTTTAAGCTAAATTTTACTAGTCTCTCCTTAATTACAAAAAAGTGCCTTTATGAGGAACAAATTTCTGTCAGGAGTATGTGTGCCACCTGACTGTGTGCTTGAACATTGCTCAGGTTCTTGCTCTGGCATTGTGGATAAAACTTTGTGGGTTGGTTTAAGGGAAGGACTTCTTTCTAACACAGCTCAGTAGCTGGTCTGGCATGCTACATGAGTCACAAAGGGAATTTCTGACCTGCATTAAATTGAGTAGAAGTTTTATTGTGGATCTCAGTGAAACTCAGATCTCAGTCAAGAGAGTGAGACCAACATTTAAATAAATGCTCATAGCATGCTGAATTCAATGAAATTGATTATTTGTATTTAGGTTTCATTTTTTTTCTTCTTGTATCAGAAGTTTTTTGTACTATTTTCTGCCTTTCATCATATTTGAGCTTCGTGTGAACCCTGAGTAGCGTGCTCTCTGGACTTGGGTGGATATAGTGCTCTATAAATACTGTTACGTAAGCCTCTGAATTTAAGTGCTTGTGTGTTTTGGTTTCTTTTGTTTTCAACCCACCTGCTTATTGCTCCTTTTTTGACATTTCAACTGGTGTCTCATTCTGGCTGGATGCAATGCAAGTCTACTGAAGAGTTTTTCCTCTTGTGATCTTTAGGGTTTGAGTATTCAACTAGTAGTAGGAACTTGGGCCTCAGTCTGGGCTCAGAGATTTTCCTACCTATCCAACTATTGGACTGTATATCTGTGATTATACACGTACTGTGGGTGGACTCACCTCTGCGGTGCCATGGCAGGACCACTCTACTGATCCCAGAGCAGCTGCAGTGGCAGAGCCCCGGCTTTGCTTGTGCTAACAGTCCCTGTAAAGTAAAATCTTAACTGTTTAAATTGAATATTCAATTTAGTTATAATCAAAAACTTCCTGATTCTAGTCTCAAAAACCAGTGAGTACCCTAAGGAGAGATAGGGCAAGTTGACATCACCATAAAGCAGAGATGGAAATGACCCTGGAGATTTTAGTAGGAAGAGCTCAAGACCTACTGGTCAGCTTCTTTAGCTGCTGAATAGAAATAAGAATCCTTGCAGATAATTTCTAATATGGTTGTAGAATGGATGACTTAGGATTCTGTTTCTGTTCTTAACTAAACCAATGGCTTATCCCATCTTAAAGGGCCGGTAAGTGAAATCATGTCTGTTTGGCACAGAGGGGTATTGTTCTTTCAGAATTTATGAGTGCTTTGCAAGGTAAAACCATTCCCTGACCCACAGGTTATTTGGCTTTCTGATGTTACTTTCTGTCTGTCCGGGAATATGTTGGGGGCGGATGGCGAATGACGTGACTTTGTACAGCATCTGGGCTGTATTTGTCATTGAATGTGATCTTTGTTTTATACAAGAAATACATGGAGATGGAATAATAATTGATGAAGGAGTAAGTGTAAGTTTTCAGATTTATTATTTGTTTTGTTTGAGTCATTCCTGAGAGTTGAGGACTGACGCTGCAGTGTCTCCTGCTGAACAGAAAGTCCCCTCAGCATTCTCTCTTGTTGATTTTTCTTGTTATGCCATCTTCCTTGAAATGGGACCCTTTCCTGTATACTGAAATGTTGATTATTATTTTTTTTTATGATTTATTTATTGTCAGGTGAGGTGGGAGCACCTCACTGTCAGGTTATCTGGTAGCTGTCACCTGCCTTGGGAAGATGGATTCTTTTAGGCACGGTTGTTTTTGTGTCAGTAGAAGTTCCCTGTGACATTTCATTGTTATCTCTGGATTAGAAGTCTTAGTGGTCTATCTCAGATGGAGTTTAAAAAAAAAATAAAAAGGAGGAAACAGACTCTATATTTCATAGACACTTAATTTGATGGTTATTTATACAGTACAATGGCAGCATTAAATTTATAAATAGTGTAGAATCAGGTTGATTTAAGTGCTTGTGTCCACTATTAATCTTCAAGGAAACCAGTACTAGAGAGGAAATATTGCTGTGTCCCACCTATCTCCATAATTACTTTTTATTATATTTTCCTAACTCTTTTGAGACCTAGAAGTAAAGCAGTACTGTACAGTGAAAAACACCCAACTGTATGGTACTCTGTCTTCTATATATGTGCAGATTTATTGTATTGTTATAATAATATGTATTTATAGACCTAAATTTATGAAGTCTGAGCGTGATCATCGAACCGGTGACACTAAGGCAAAGCAGCCTTCAGTGTGCGTACAGCTGTTTGGTCCCATAGAACATTTTACAAGCCCGTATGGCCATTGGCGCCAAGACATCCTCGTGATTCTCCATCCAATCCGAGCTCCTTGGCTTCTGGACTGGCTGTTTAAGTTGCCATAAGATACAGCAGGCTTGAGATTAATTTGTGAGTAGAGATTACATTAAAAGTTACCTTGTTTCCCTCATTGTATATGAAAGTCCCTTGGAAAATTTGGATAACCATTCTTGTATGTGGTCTGATTTCATGGTGTTACGGGGCAATCTAAGGGCACTGTGCCTAATAAGCTGTGTGTTAGCATAGCTAACTACGAAGTTGTTGTGATGGCATCAAAATGGGTTTTTCTAGCTTTCTGCATCTCCAGTTACTACTTTTTCCTAAGCTAATGTGCAGAATTTTGACCTTGATTTATGTCAGAACTCTGAGCTGCCAGTCTTCATTCTCAAACAGAAGTGTCTATCCAAGCTAGATTTTTGAGATGTACGTACAGTGTAAGTAGTGCATTTGCATTTATCATGTAAAAATGTGAATTGTGAAGAACTATGTTGAATATTGCATATTTATAGAACTATTACAGAGCTGCTTTCTGTGTGGCTGCATGAAAAGCAGTGCCCGCTGTGGTGACCAGATTAGTGTTAGGTGTATTGTACTGGGAATTGAGGAAATGTGTGGTGGTGGGGGAGTTCTATCTTTTTTCACAAACCCAGTATCTTAACTTTACTAAGTATATCTTTTATTATTCAATTTCTTTTAGCTTTTGAACATCTTTCCTGGAGATTGTCCTATTCGTTATCCTGTTTTTGGAAGTGAAAATACTGGTATATTTGACTGCAGCCAGTCTGTTTGGTCAGCATAGCATTTGCTAGTACAAGACATTTTTGCTGGTTCCAGCTCCAAAGAGCTTTCTTTACTTAAGTATCAGATTTTTAATACAAACCCAACAGGTGCTGCTTCTGAATTATGGATGATTACACAGTCAGTTTAGTTTGAATAAAGGTCTGGGATAAAATGCTTTGGGTTATTCGGACAAGTAAGCTTCAGCAGATAACCGCAAATGCCAAAGACAGTATTTTTCCTTCAGTGTAGGTGTTGCGTATACGATTTCAGACTGAGATGGGAAGAGGAAAAACTAGCTCCAAGTTTTGTAGTTTGATGAAGAAATCTGTAAGAAACCTGGGGAACTGTATAGAAAAGTATATGAGCATATAGTACAGTATAATCAAATTTAATGATGACAGGCTTAAGCAAAAAAAAAATGTAGCCAGTGAATACATTTCTTATTTCACCATAGCCAAGATTATCAAGATGGCATTGCTGATAGAAGAGCATAAAACTGGAAGGCAAGTTCCAGCCTCAAATACACTTATCTTTGGAATAGCCTAGTGTACCAATTCTGCTTTTAAAGGAAAAATAGTTTACATACTTGACATCTGAGCCCTTTAAATCCTACCCAAAGATGTGTTTAGCATGCAGAAGAGTGGAAGCAAATGTCTGAATCTTGAGAGAAAAGCTTGAGGAAATAAGGAGGGGAATACAAACTAAGGCAGTCACAAGGGAAAAACTCTTGAAGTGAAAGCTTAGAAGTGAAAAGTATATATAACGCTTCTAGGCTCCTTAACATACTGAAGTTTAGCACTTGAATTATGGTGTAACACTGCAGAAGGGATAGTTCAATATAAAGCAGTTAAGAAATATTGACCAAAGGCTGGGGAAGGAGGAGATTTATAAGATTTTGTGTGTTCGTCCCTAGCCATAATAGGGAAAAAGAGTGAAGAATTGTTTGCAAACTGTGAATTCTCCCCAAATAGTTGAAAACTAGCTATAAAAGGAGTAAACATCCGGTGACAAGAATGGCTTTCTTAAGTGTTTTGATTCATACTTAATTTACAGCAAGAGTTGTACAGCATCACAGTTAGTGCTTGCACCTATTGCGTGGGATATTAGGTCTCTTTCTCAGCTGAGCAGACACATTCAGCTTCTAGCATTTGGAGAAGTATTCTGTGTATCAAGATAGCATCCTTGTTTATTTCTACACAAAAGCCTTCCTAGGGCAAACAAGCGATATTTCTCTCTCCTGGGGAACCAGCAGTCCCATTTGTGCATGTATTGATGGGCTTGTTTGGAATTTCCCCAAATCTATTTAATCCAAACTGAATGGGAGTTTTGCCATAGGCTGTCATGAACTTCTACAGATTTAGTATTTAACATCCTTTCAGATCTGTGAATCTCACTGTTGGGGGATGGGGAAGAAGGGGGGGGGGGAAGACAGACCATACAAATTTCATGAAATATGCATTGTCTAAAGGATAAATGATTATAAGCATATGGTAGCTTTCTATGAACAGACTCGCATATGCATAAAACTTTCTTTGAAAGTAGCCTTGGAAGCACGTAGAACTTTCAATATATCAAAGCGACCACTAAATTAGACTTTTCTCCTTTCCCCCCCTCCCCTCCATGTTACTGGAAAATGACAAAGAGATGGGAGTAAATATACTCCTTAATTCCTTTCTTCCCTTTTCCCTCCCTTCTCCCAAGAGGTTTCAGGGAATCATTGTTAAACATTGATACCCATTCTGGCTCTGTGATGCATAAAATGTAAAGAGATTGCCTTCAGCTGAAAGGCAAAAAGCTAGGTTATTGGAAAATACAGGGAGAGAATAACTATATAAATAAATGATATGGTAGTATGCCGAGGAGTTTATCACGCATCTCAACACTAATTTTGTCTTACTGGGAAAACCAGGATAGCAATTTTTCTTTTAGTGGGTGCCTGTATGGCCAATTCTGTATTTCATATACACTCCTTGTAGTGAATTAAGGAGGTTTGTGGTGAGTGTCAGGGAGTATTATCCTTCTTCATGCGTGTCTGTTGTCCTCTGCTTGGTTAGCTCCTCTCTGCAGTCTGCCAGCAAACCGTAACAAAACTCTGGAGTAGCTCGGGATTGCATTTCTGTATCTAATCGGAGGTGGTTTTGAAGTGGATCGTATTGGCCCTAACAGGATTGGAGTGAGCAGCAACGGCAGCTAAAAATGTCATACTTCAGCTCTGTCACTGGGCTGGGTCTCAGTATTGCCCTTTGTTATTCTTGCATGCCGTTTTATTTTTAGGTGGCATTGTCTGTGAGGGCATAGAGAAAAGAGGGATGGGAGACAGCGAGGGAAAGCAAGGTGGTTGGACCAATGACCTTAACGTACAGAATTAAACTGGCAAGGAGTTGGATCAGCTAGAGTTGTCCTCAGAGATCTGGACATGTGGATGCGTAAATGTTAAGATTGAGTGTGAGCATAAGTTCATGTCAGAGTATTAGCAATTTATAACAAGGTTTTGCGTTTGTTACGTTCTCAGGTAATGTCTCTTCATGTAGATGGTGATTAGTCCCATGCTCTGCTGCATGAAAATATTGTTCTCATGAACTAACAGTAGGGCAGGATGCTTCAAAATAAAGTGAAGCTTGAGACAGGTAAGCGTGCCAGCCGGTATTTCAGATGGGCTCCGTCACATTATCTTCCAGGAGCAAATGTGTGGGGTGCAGTAGTATTTTAAGCAACAAGCTCGTTGGGGCTAACATAACTGTATTTATTTGAAACAACTGAGTAGACAGTAATTTAGAAGGCAAAGGTCGGTAACAATTTGACAGGTAGTGCTTTAGTGGCACTCATCAATCTGATAATTTAGTTATGAAATATTTTTGTGTTTTGTCCAAAATATCTCTGCCTGGTAGAGCATCAGATGAGATGTCGTCTTGGGTACTTTTAATAAGGAAATTGCAGAAAATTGGGGATGAAGGGCACATCTTCAAGTAGTGGTGATTGTTTTACAAACATGGATTTCTTGAAGCACTTGAGGACAGTAAAAGTGATGTATGTAATCCTTCTGTACTGTCAGTAATAACCAGAGCACCTCTGAGCACTGTGGAGGGTTCAGCAACTTGGTGGCTGATAAAGTTAGGCCAGGACAGGTTTGCTGTGCTTTCCGCCCCCATCTGCTCACCGTAATCACAAGAGAATAATTTTGTCTTTTATTTGCTTAAATAATTCAATTTTTGTTCCTTTTGTGAGGGGACGAATTTCAGATTCAGAGCGATGAGTTATTCCTGGTGGCGTTTTGGATGCACAGGAAAGCTGTGGTGGAGATTTTCTCTTACAGGAAAAGCCCCCTGGAAGGAGCACCCACTCCCTGCTTCCCTGACAGTCTTCCGACTGCACCCCGGTTCTGTGCGGAGAGGGAGTGGAAGCATATGCATGCCCAGGGTAAAAGGTCACAGAAATGAGAGATGGAAAAGATCTGCAGGACTATCTTAGCTACATTTTTGTCAATGAGACATTGTTTCCTATACTATAATCTTAAATCCTTTTTTCATTAAAATTTTAAACCACTCATCTCCAGAGTAAAATGCTTCTGTTCCATTTCTCCCTAAAAAAATAATGCATCTATGCCGACTGAAATGGCATTGTTATATTTAAAAATACCTTAACAGGCTGATTCCTAATGAGCAATTCTTTTCTGATAGTGGTGCCATTTTCTAGAGCAGTGGAACAGGTTATAAATAGTTAATTGGAGCGATAGCTGTACTTGTGCACCTGAGTAACAGTCTTGGTGGAGAACTTCTCAATCATGCAACCAGAGGCACAGCAGCCTTATCAGCAACAGCAACAATATGTCACATTTTGAAGTGGAATGGGATTCACTGACAAACTTTCTGATCTGATTCGAATTAAGTATAAAGCTGAAGTGTATTAGCTTAAGACAACAGTATCCGAAGTAATCCAGAATTTTTCTGTAAACATTAATTTAGGACATGATACCTATTAAAATAAATTTGGACTTAAAGTGTTGAAGTTCTTGCTTTATGTAAAAGATTGCATGTTTCCTTTACTTTGTCTGAATTTCAGCTGTTCAGTATACAGCTTATCCCTGTCGTCTCTTTCACAGTATTGGAATTTAAATATGTATATCATGTTTTGTTAATAATATGGCAGTAAATTGAATTATTGTATTTTTAATGAAAGCACTTCAAGTTTAATGAGTAAAGAAATAATGTAAAATATAATAATGCAAGCCTTAGAATTTTCTTGATCACAAGTCAAGCCTTCTATATAATTTATTGAAGTAGCATAATGTCCTTAAATTTGAGGTCAAGATTTTGCAGGCTTAGCAGAGATTTTTGTGCATAAGGGAAAGATGAAACTTTAAAAATATTATTTCAGCAGTTTCATAATTTAGGATTGTGACCTCATGCTCTAAGAATAATTATGGCACATCAACGATCAGCAGTTTATCAATATTCATTCATAGACTTCTTAGACTCTCTTCATATCATGTTTTTTTTTCATGCAACTACAGTAACTTCAAGATAGCTACTAAATGCCTTAAGCACAGCCAATTGCATTATTTGTTTGGGGGGGGCCTCTAACAGATATCTACAGTATTTATGAAAGCCCTTTTTATTCTATTCTTTTCCTGCCTTTTTATTGAGTTGTTATACCTTCTGCTGCCAGTTGGGACCAGTGTTTTTTAGGAGCTGTCGCAGTGACCACAGGCAGCCCCTGGGGTTGGCATTTGTGGCTGCCTGGTGACAGCATGTCAGCTTTGCTTTGACTGTGGCCACCAGGAATTTGTTGTGGCTGCACAAGTGGTTCCTGTAAAAACCGAGAGGGGTTGCCATTGGTTTAACTATAATGCAGAAAAGGCATGAGAACTTATGTGAGCGTCTGTGGCTGCTTAAAACTAGTCTGTGGCTATAAATTCAGTGGCGATGCATCGGTCCATAGTCAAGATGGTCAGACACTGAGAGACAGCTACAAGGAAATCCCAAATTGGTGGCATGAACACTTCACCAGTTTATTAGAAGTGTCCATCTGCCATCTCTGAGGAAGCATTAAATGAAGTTCTCCAGCCTACATCCCTCAAGAGACCCTGGCAGCAAAATAACCCAGACTTTTGTGTCCTGTAAATACAGCGGGGAAGGGCAGCATGCCCTCATGGTAATTTTTCCGGAGTGTTTGGTCAGAGGTTGCCACCTGGCCTGAGCCAGGCACAACTGTTTACAGCCATCAAGGACAAGGTGATGATTCCTCAGAAGTTCAAGGATGCAGAGATTTCATTTCTACAAAAAGATGAGAGCTCGTGCTTTGGAAACTGGTGTACTCTGTCACTACTTGCAGAAAAAAGAAGCTTCTACCTTTGCTGGAACAGACCTAGAGATTTGGATTGCTTGAGGAAGACTTGATGCAATTTTGCAGCCACAGAAATCTCAGAAAAGCTGAGAATAAAGGGCCTGTATATCGTCTCTGTCAAGTAAACCAAAGCCTGTAATACCATTAATCTCAAGAGTTCCTTAAGGCTTCAGCAAGATTCAGCTGTTTGAGCAAGCTCTTGCATTGGCGACTCTGGCGAGTGTTTTCAGTCAAGGCAGGACATCGCAGCTTTTCCTGTCAGAAGGGCACGGAGCACGTCTTTTTCCCTGCCTTGATCTGCCTCGGTATCCTGTAGGCAGAGCTGCTTCCTGACGTGTTTGGAGACAGCCATACGGGAAACTGCATGCTGTGTTATGGGACTGGGGGAATTTTCAACTTTCGGTGATTCTGCATCAAAACCAAGGTCGCACAGCTGATAACCTACAGCCTGCTCTCTGCCAGCGGCTGCAGTTGGTTCCCAAATGTGTGAGAGCCACGAGGGACTGACTCTCTGGATTACTCTCCCCACACAGCCTTGCCTGAGGGCTTTTGTGAGGTAAACTTGAGGTCCTGCTTCAGCCTCACTCCCCTAGAAGACATGAACGTTAGCAGCACAGGCTTGATGCTTGTCGGCAGTTTCTGCTACTTCTGCGGCAAGCTGCCTGAGCGCTGTGCTTGACAGCAGAGTCATGAAAGAGGATAACAAAAGGCAGAGCAGCATTTGTGAGATTAAAGCAGTGTTTCTGGAATGAAAGAAGCACTGAACTTCAAACAAGTGCTTGGTATGCATTTACTTTATTAACATTCCTCTGTACGACTGTGAAATTTGGAAAACAGCCGTGTTTCTTCCAAGCGTTAACCAGTTCCTCTTGGATGGTCTTTGAGTCCTTGCTGGTGGAAAAGGTTTTAGATGTCAAGTTCTTGCAAGTGTTTTCGAATACTCAGTTTAGAAACACTGTTTTTGTGGGTACAGGAGCAGAGCTGTAGGTTTTCAAAGAGGATGGACAGTGTGCTGCTGGAAGCTGCTTTCTATGGACTCATTAAAATCAGAATGGCTCTGAGGCAACTCTAGGAAATATTGCAAGGACATGTTAAAGGAAGGTCCACATTTGGAGTCCAGAACTGTGCAAAAGACAATGACACTGCTGCTATCCACTGTGGTCAAGCTTTTGCAGATTCAATAACTAGACTTCTGTAGGTATATGCAAAACTAGAATACATTGCTCAGGGAAAACAAGCAAAATGAATATATGAGAATCAAATGAATGTCTGTAGCTGTTAATGTGCTGCAAAATGGGGTCAATTTCTTGCCAGCTTAAGTCAAAAAAAGCAAAACTCCTCCTCCACAGAATAGTGGATTTAATTCCTTTTCATAATGGAAACTCTTCTTTCCAGAAGCATGCAGAACAGCTTCAGAGATGCATGGATACAGCAGTTAGCGCCACATCTCATGTGCAACACAACAGGCCTGCTGTCTCGTCTGTGCCGTTTTTAGAGGAAGCGGATACTGTGCTTCAGTCCTTGTGAATTATTAAAAAACCCAGTATGAAACAACTGTGACACAGTGGTGACACTGTGTGCTGTGCCAGCGAGGGGAGTGCCAGAAGCTGTGGACCCTGGGCAGGCGAAAAGGAGAGAGGTGGCAACCTGGAGGAACGGGGAGGGTTGGACGGGTTTGTGGGGGCTCCCAGGGTGCGTTGGAGGGCAGGCTTTTCTGAGGGGAGTGCATATTTTAANGAGGGTTGGAGGGGTTTGTGGGGGCTCCCAGGGTGCGTTTGGACATACTGGGTGGGATGGAGGGCAGGCTCTTCTGAGGGGAGTGCATATTTTAGTTAAACAGATAATGCTCTTTGAATGCGAGTATATGTGAGGGTCCAAAGCTTTAAAGGGATGGTAGCTTGTCATAGTTGTGACCCTGGCTGGTAGCCAAACACGAGCTCATTCACCCTCCCTCCTCCTGGGAATGGGGGAGAGAATTAAAGGGGTAAAGGGAAAAGAGACTTGTGGGTTGAGATAAGAACAATTTAATAACTAAACTACAATAAAATTGAGAATGATAATTAATAATAATGGTAATAGATACAAATGTGCAAATGAGTAATAAATAGTGACACTGCTCATCACCCGATGACCTGGCTAACAATCCCAGAGCAGGGAGAGTCCTGAAACAGCAATCCTAGAATGGAGATAAGAGCCTGAGAGTCCAAGAGATGGAGATGATCCTGAGAGGGGGCCACCCAGAGGGAGACAACCTGGAGCAAGAGAATACCCAGAGAGAGATGACCCAAAAAGAGAACTTCAGGACAGATCCTCATCTATATCCTGGCCCTGATGTGCATGATTTGGAATGTACCATTGGCCAATGAGGGTCTCAATCCTAAACCTAAGGTCAAATCCTAGGCTGTTAACTGGGGCTGTGCTCCCTCCCAGCTTCTGCTGCCCCTGCAGACCCGGGCACAGCAGAGAAGCTGAAAAATCCTTGACTGTCCTGGCAGCAACTATAAATATTGGTATATTATCAACCTTTTCCTCAGCACACATCTAAACCACAGCCTCTCACTAGCTACTGTGAAGATAGCTAACTCTGTCTCAGCTGAAAGAAGGATGTAGGTTTTTGAGCACATTTTCCTTTCAAGTTATTGGTTATGGTAGCAAGTCCAGTAGAACCAGATGAAGGAAATTAAGTTTTATGTAACTGAGCTGTCTATGCATTCCCTCCTAATAAGTTTTGAATGTCAGCCAACTTCAACTAAATTTGACAGTGGGTAGCTATTACCTCTTTCAATTTGAGCTGTTATCTCTTACCAGTTCCATTAAAATAAGTAACTGGATGGAAGTGAGGCACCCAATTAGTGCCCCCACCAGAGAAAAGGTGATAGTTTGCATTTCTCTCATGCTAAACATTGCAAGTGGGAAGGAGGAAGCCTTAGGAAACACAGTTTCATTAGTACTACTCCTGAATAATAACGAATAGTCAAAATAGTAAAGCCATTGTAATATAGTTTGGAGCTCTCCAGTTGCTTTATTTTGTGTGTGTTAACTGGGAGCACAGAAGGCAGATATGGGAGTAAGACTGTAGGTTTCTTAATGTTTTGTGACTGTGGTGGGCTCCCACACCAGGAGCTGCATGGAGTGAGGGGGTCTAGAGCCTGAAGGGGTGCAAGTAGGGGTGGCAGGAGCTTCTTGGATCCTCCAGCTGTGTAATAAAGTTAAGTTACAGTGACGTTGCTGCCATGTTAAAAAGCGTGGGTCCTCAAAACTCTTTGTTGAGTCATCTTCTTTCTTCCCTGAGTGCTTATTCTGCATATTGCACACCTGTTTATAGCAGAAAACATTTTAGTGGCTGCAGGGGAAAAAAAACAGATTGTTTTAGAATAGGCAAAAATTGCTTAATGGAGCAAAGAATGTGTGTCGTCAGGTTCTTTCTGTTTGGTTTTAATTGCGCTCTGTGTGGGACTTGTTGTGTCGGTGAGTGATACTGTGGCCTAACAGTGAATGTAAATACCATAGTCCTTGCTATAGAAAATGGAAAATCTGTGCCACAGACAGGCTGCCTAAATGAGATCGGGGGAATGATGGCTTCGCAAGTAATAATGTTTGCTCACTCTGCTATACACCTTGATTACTATGTAAATTGTGTAAATTTATGCATAAGCACATAATTATGCACACTCAACTGTCAGTTTACCTCTACAGTAACATGCTTTTGTGCGCAAACAATTAAATGACCTTTTTTCCCAAAACAGGAGGAATGGTGATATTTCTAATTATTGTACCAGCTCTTACTCCTTCTGCAGTTCAGTGTGCGCTGCCTTCCAAAGTCTAGGCCTGCTAGGTATCGTGAGAGAGTTTTGGCAGTATGCTGCCAGAGGATTTAGGAGAGGAACTGGGGCTGTGTTAGTTGCAGAATGTAACTTCCTTGGTCTGTGTTTTGCTTAATGCTCCTGTTTTCTTTTAGTCTTTGTGAGACGGGTTTCGGCTCTCCAGCCAGAGTGAGCGGTAGGTACAGTACTGTGTATCATTAGCATGGGAGCAGTAGAGTGAATTTCAGCTGAATAAAAATGAATTCTTTGACTTGCAATTGTGAACGTTTCTAGTTTGCCTTGACAATCCTGTCAAGACAAATTTGAACTTTGTCAGCAATTGCGATTGCTTGTGGGAGAATTACCAAAAGCCTTTGCTCTAGGTATCAGTCAGTGATTGCAGCCTTCATCTGCTATTTGACCAAAATTTTCCATGGCACTTAGCAGGCTATTACTTGTCACTCTGACATATAATGGAGGGATATTTTAATTGATTTAAAAGTTGAAATCTATAGTTATTTAATACAGTTACAACTGTATTACATGTCGATGATTGCACATGCTTGTGAAAATAGGGAAAGAGGAGTTGAAAGGACTTGGGGTTTGGAATATTTTAAAAATACACATGCAAATGATTCTATCTTCTGTTGGCTATCAATAGAATTTGTATTTAGTTAATGGGAGTGGAGATTTCCTATTATGTAGTTATTGTTGATTTTAAAATAAATTATTGAATGCTAACTGTGCATCTAGTTACTCAAACCTTTATCTTCCAGTGTTCAGTAGTACTTCTGCTCAAAAGTCTTAACTTCTGCGATGAGCTCTGAATAACTGTGTTTCAGCTCTGCTCTTTTGTTTTATGACCTAAACCATTCCTTTGTCATGGTCCCCGGTGTCTAAAATAGGTATAATTTTATCCAAATCCAAGAGTATGTGAAATGAAAAATTGCGAATCAATGTAAAGGTGTACAGCATGAGTACACTTGGTGCATTTACACTCAGTAGATAAATGTCTCACATCCTTCTCCTCTCTCTCCCTTTCCAAGTAGTTCAGCTTGCCTGTCTTTCTAAGGTAGGAAGAAGGATGAAAAGAGTATCTGCGTTCCTTCTGCAGTAGTGGGATGAGAAATAATGCTGTTGAGGGGTCATTAATGTATCTCACCTTTGGCACATACTGCCCTATCCTCCACAAACTGCAAGCCGGGGAAGACAGAGGGACCTGAGGTGCACAAATAAATGTGGTGGTGACTGTACTTTACCTCGGTGTAAATATGAAAGTGTGGATCTCTGCAAATTGTCACTGTGTAACGGAGGTGGGACAAGTGGGAAGGGATGTCCCTGTCTGAACTGGAGCTGCTGCTTGCTGTGTCACCTGCTAATCACAATTTTTACAAGCAGATATAAAGCCTGAAAAGGTGGTTTTACCTGCAACAAAATTCACAGGTCGTGCAGGTTGGGCTGGGATCTGAATATTTTTAAGACTTTGATTTTTCCATCAGTGTATTTTCTGAGAAGGTATGACAGAGCCCTTTACCATCAGTGAGTTGTTACAGACCGAGGAGTTACTCACATCGTTGCTACAGCTGTGCAGGGTAGATGTTTGCGTCCTGCAGGAAAGGCAGGAGGAGGGTTGCATAGCTATTTGTTTGCACTGAAGAGAAAATTAGTGGTTTTCTTATTTCACCCTGGTTGGTGAGTACTCTGAAAACGTGAGAGCATCCTCTACAGGAAGCTAGTTTATAGGGAGCAGTTCAGCAGAGGAACTTCACAGCATGATGGTGAAGAAACGTAACGTATGGATTCTATTTGAAATCCTGGTTTTACGTGGGATTATGCATCCTAGACCTTAAAGCTAGTATGTGATGGTTTGGGGTTTTGTTTTGTGTTTCCAAAGCATCAGCTCTTAGTTCCCAGCCTTAGAGTGGCACCTTTATATGTCCCAGCCCGTGAAGGGGACAAGGAGGAACCAGTAAAGGAGACAGAAGTGGAAATCACCCTGGCTTTTCCACCTTCTAGTTTTAGGAAGAGGTTTTATTGGAACCATGGGAGCAGGAGGGTGGAAAAGACAAATTCACAAACTACCCCATCATCTGTGTAGTTCACCAACCTAGAGCTTCAAGAGTCGTCTTATTTCTTGTGTCAGGTAATAGTTGAATGCATTAAAACACCATGAATAGCTTGGATTTATTAAAATGGAAGAATGTTAAAATGAAACCTTCATTATTTCAAATAGTGTTTTTAGAAGTCACAGAAGATATTTCAAAATAATGTGACTCTGCTTTTTAAAACACCTGTTAATCAGAGACGGTGGTAAAGTTTGAGTTCGGCTTTTACTGTATCATGTGAAACAAGTGCCAAGCTGGAAACTTCCAGTAAAATGGGAAGCACTGCCTAACCTGATTAGGGATTATTACCTTCTGATTATTGAGATCATCTTCAGTGGGTTATTTCTTTTTCCAGCCTTGTTTTTACAAATGCACGAAGAACTTGCTGCACATTGCAAGATATTTAAGTCTGTTCATTAATTTATCTGGTTCGCTTATGGGCTTGAGTCCTTCTGCAGTGGAAACTCATACTAAATAATACTGGGAGCGGTCTGTTGCCTTTTCATTTTCCCCTGCCCCCTGTTTATGAAGTTTATATTAGTGTGCTGACTTTCTTACTTCTGTTCCTAGGTGGAATTATAATACAGCGTACACTGGTACCGTAATGCTAGTACGCTTTCAGCGTCGATACTAATATTGTCTTGTGTGATGTGGGGGGCACAAGGGAGATGAAAGGGCAAACCCCCTCCTCTTTCTCCCCAGTAGATTCTTTCAGCTCAAGTAATAATTACACATGTTGCCTTTTGCAGCCTGTGGGATTTCTCTTATGAGTAAAGGTCTGCCATACTGGGGCTTTTATTTGACAAGCTGGAAAATAGCCTTTGTTCCCATGGTAACCTTTTTTTTGTGCTTTGGTGCATTTTTTCCCTATGGTTTCATGGTTGCTCTGGAGGTTTTTCTATTGTGGTATTTTAATCCCCAGTAGACTGGGGATGGCAGTTTAATTTACTTTTTGTTTTTCTGAAATATTTTAATTTTATGCTTTTATTTGATTATGGAACTCTTGTAAACTTTTAGTGTTGTCTGGTTAGGTCATTCGTGGTGTGGTGGCTTTCTGTGTAAGCATGTCATGCACTCAGAAGATAAATAGTTGATAATAGGCAAGTACATATGACTGGACCAAGCTGCTTCTGTTCTAAACTAATATTTTTTATATAGGTATTCTTTTAGGACTTCTGGGGCCAAGGCCTTGCCAGACACACCAGGTAGATTTTTGTCTAAGCATTGGAATGACATTTCTTAAGGTTGAAAATGGTCAATACTCTGGGCATCAATGTTATTTCAGGTTGCTGTAATAAAGGTTTGATGAAATACAGCTTTCAAGCAAAGGCAGATATTTTTAGGAGTTGCTTGTTTAGGCTCTGAGGGAAGAACTTGAAAAAAGTAGGGAGCTTTATTTTGTAAAGAGGAGGCATGTTAAAGAGATAACTCTTATTACTGGTNTTTCCCTATGGTTTCATGGTTGCTCTGGAGGTTTTTCTATTGTGGTATTTTAATCCCCAGTAGACTGGGGATGGCAGTTTAATTTACTTTTTGTTTTTCTGAAATATTTTAATTTTATGCTTTTATTTGATTATGGAACTCTTGTAAACTTTTAGTGTTGTCTGGTTAGGTCATTCGTGGTGTGGTGGCTTTCTGTGTAAGCATGTCATGCACTCAGAAGATAAATAGTTGATAATAGGCAAGTACATATGACTGGACCAAGCTGCTTCTGTTCTAAACTAATATTTTTTATATAGGTATTCTTTTAGGACTTCTGGGGCCAAGGCCTTGCCAGACACACCAGGTAGATTTTTGTCTAAGCATTGGAATGACATTTCTTAAGGTTGAAAATGGTCAATACTCTGGGCATCAATGTTATTTCAGGTTGCTGTAATAAAGGTTTGATAAAATACAGCTTTCAAGCAAAGGCAGGTATTTTTAGGAGTTGCTTGTTTAGGCTCTGAGGGAAGAACTTGAAAAAAGTAGGGAGCTTTATTTTGTAAAGAGGAGGCATGTTAAAGAGATAACTCTTATTACTGGTAGCATCTCCCTACATTTGGCTTCGGTGTATATTTTTCTTTCTTCCTTGCTTGTTCAATTTTTCTTTGTCTTAGGAGTCCTCAACAGCAGAGCAAAATAGTCAGTGTTGTCTTGCCTGCAGTTCCTCATGGTAGTGATTTCCCAGTGGTGCCCCCAGCAGCAAGTGAAACTCTGTTAAATCACTGCATTTTACGCAGTTTTGGAATATTGCTGACCAAGAAGGCAGCAGAGCCTCACCGGGTATATACTGCTACACTCTTGTATGGGAGTGATCAGGAGATATGATGAATTTACATATTTTTCAGTGGCGGAAGATGAGATGGTGCTGACAAATGGCATTTTCAAAGCTGTGTCTCTTGCCGTTTAATCATGGCAGGTGAGCAGGCACAGGGAAAGAAAGAGTTAAACCGACTCCCTGTCCCCCCCACAAATAGACTCTCAATAATTAACTAGATTATTTTCCAGATAAACTGTTCCTGCCTTATCTTGCTATACAGTACATAGCAGTTTATAATCAGCGGCACAAATACCAACACTGCATGCATTTAAATTGCGCTAATTCTATAAGTGGACCAAATATGAAAAGTTAGAGCAAATGTGCTGTGAGGCTTCATGTTCTTGGACTTCCAACGTTGGAGGTTTGCTTGCGATAGGAAGCTCCCCATCTAGATTAACCATTCCATTTCAATAGTTAACTATACATATGTATTAAAAAACTTCAAAACAAGTAAATTTTGTTTCCCTGGGGCAGTTGGATTAAAGGAAAGTGACAGTAGTTAAAGGGAAAAGTGCATTGCAGAAGAATATTAGGAGGACATTATATTTCTCTGTTCCCTAAATCTGTGGATAAAGAGTAGATTTTAGGAGAGGAGTGCTCCTCAATTTCAGTCCTCCAGAATACACATTTATTTACACTGAAGTTTATATGTTTCTGTGGTCAACAGATTTTTTTNTTTTTTTTTGTGGGGGGGGGGGGGGGGGTAAAACTTGGATAGCCATCTGTAGTTGCTATCAAAAGATTTCGGTAGAGAAGGTCAAGGAAAAGTCAAGGCTTACAGCTGGATTGAGGAAAATGCTGTGTCCCGTCAGCATCCGCTAAGGTAGATGGAAATTGAAGGAGCTTAGTACACTTGCTTCATTTTATAAAATCAACATATGCCTTAAGGTTACACTAAATACAGGCACCTACTCGCTGGTGACTACAGCACAGGAGAGCCCATCAGCTTCTATTTGCAGAATAAACACGATTTAAATGCTTCTTTAAAATCCTGAGTGAACCTTTTTAGATTTGGGGGAGCTTGGGAGATGGGGGGGAGCCTTTTCTGTTATCAGTGAATGTCAGAGTTTGCTTGTTGCCATAATTAAGATCCAGGTATGACAGTGTGATCTATGACCCTTAGGCATGGCTAAATAAAGTAACTTCATGTAAAAGCAGGAGTTGCTGAGGGAAGAAACCATCTGATTTCACAGTTTGCTTTCTCTTCACTAAATGCACTTTCCCCTCTGATTTCTACATGTTTCTTTGTAATAAACATTTCTTAAGAGAAAAAAAAAAGCATAAATACTGGATTAATTTTGTAATCTATACATTTGTATTAGGGTTGTAGGGTTTTGAAGTTGAAATAATTTAAATTTTTCTGTCTTGGAACAGAAAACCTCTGTGCTTAAAAAAATAAATCTCTAAATGTAGTGTAACAGCTGCTGAAATTGTCAGTTTGGTTTTTTTTTTAAATCTCTTAAAAATACACCTTCAGGGTCATAGGTAGCAAAATAAGTTTATTTTGGTGAGATACTGGACCATTTTTAAAAAATACAGTGAGTAATAGTGGATTCAATGAGTTCTTTATCGTTAGCTGAAACAAAACAAAAGTGAATTAGTGGTAATCCAAGTCAGAGCTTTGGGATCCTGAAGTTTGGGATGTTTCAAAAATAATTGATCTACAGCACAAGAAGATACCATTTTCTAGGTTGTTTCTCTTCCTTAATTTCCTGAATATTTCACATTGAAAATATATTTTCAATGGATTCTTTTATGTTATCTTTATTATTCTGGTAGAGAGAAGACATTACAGACAAAAATTAATTCTTTCCCTGAGCACTTATATTACTTATGGACTGATACAGCGCTGCAGATGTCAGAGCAAGCTTGCACTGCTTCGGATGTTAGCTTGGCGTCCATCATCCCCACTATGCACTAAAGTACACAGCTAGGTTTCCTGAAATATTTAGGCCTTGTTCAGGGTTTCTGAGTCTTAAAGTCTTTGGGGGTTTTTTGAGGTTTAGTCTTTAAAAAAAACCCAAACCAGAAACCTTAACCTTTTTTTGAAGACTGCAGGTGTAAGGGTTGGTGGTGGCCATGTGGGTCTTATTGTTGTATCCAAGGCAATGTAACCATTAACGTAATGTCTGTCTGCATCTCTGTAGGAGCAGGGTAATGCCCTGAGCAACTCAGCCTGCAGAATCTGCAGTTTGTATGCCTCTCTGCCAAACATCAGAGGGTAAATATTGTTCCGTCTGCGTGCAGGAGTGTTGCTGCTGAGGCTCAAGGGTGGTTTGGTTTCCCTAGTCCTTCCTTAGCTCAGTGTTCATGAGGTCCCATGTGACTGCCTTCTCTTCTGAAAACCTGATCGTTCCATCTCTGCACCTTTTCACTTCTCTATACTTTTTTGCTCTGCTGACAAGAAGATTGTTTTATATAGTTTGACATTTTAAGAAATACCATTTTCCAGTCTGCTAATCTGCTTTATGCAAGTAGCTACAGGAGAGAGTCTGGGTGCCTTCCTGCAGTAAAACTTTTTGAGAAATTCAGGCTACATGGGGTGAAACTAACACTGTTCAAACCTTGCTGTTGACAATTAAAACTAGTAACATGGATCGAAATTTGGGAGATGGTCTGTCCCTGTGGTAAAAGTCGTGACCAACATCATTGTATAGCAGTCAAACAATCTATTGGACAACTTTTGACCAGTATAATGTTTTCTAAATAACTAGTAGAGATATCTTAGGCAGTGAAATTATTGTTTCTATGTGAACATGCTCAAAAATAATGGAGGTGGTGTGAAGAGGAGATGATTATGCTATCTGCTGTGATGGCTGAGTGAACAAAGAGATAAAGGAAGATACTAGGAGAGCTGCTAGAGAAGCGATGAGTCAAAGGAAGCACTTATTGGGCATAATACTAGCTGTAGAAACCAGGAAAAAATCAGGGGACTATTTGGAGGGGGAAAAGAGTCTTTTCCTAGTGTAACATAAACTTGATGATCAGTCTTCTGTGTTTTATTGCCAGGTTGTGAGGAGTTGTATTGCCAGTCAGCGTGGGAGTTTCTCGTCTCCCTTTAGTAGCATCGGTTGGCCTGCTGTGTTGAGGTTGGCGAGGACAGAGCACGTGGATGTGCTGCTGCAGTGGCACAACCAGCTCAGCAGCACTCGGGGCTCTTGGGTGGCTCTTGGTCAACTGTTGGTCACTTCCTGACCATCCAGGCTTCCTTGAGTGTGAGAGGTGGGACAAGCTTTGGTCTCCATGCTCAGCCAGAGCGTCTGCGCCATAGTTGTGAAGTACCACTGAAATAATACCGTTCTTGTTCTGGGCTGCTGGAGGGATAGCTGCAGTATCTGTGGGTGTGAAGTTAACTATCATGTTTACATGACAGTAGGTGATGTTTCCGTCTTCCAGTAGAAGATGACGCTTGCTGGAAACTGCTCTGGAGGTTGCACCTGTCCAGACGCAGGATGAGAAGGGCAGAAGGAAGCTGCTGGCAGTCTCTGTATCTTGAATCTGCTGGTTATTCTTTCTCTTAAAGGTTTTTTGTTTGTTTTGGTGAAAATGCAATGCTGATCTCAACTTCTTTTTACCTTTGTTTTCACATTATTTTATTTACTGAGGTGTACCCAGGTTCCTTCTGTTTGCTTTACTACCAGAAGATTTCTGTATGAAACAGAAAAGTCAATGTGAAATAAAAAAAGGACTCATCTAGATCTCATAATAATAGAAGCGCTTGGAACAAATGAGTTTGGGATTCATACTGTGGCTTTTGCTGCTTTGGAGTGCTTCATTTTGTCATCAGAGCAGCATCGTTTGTTTAAACTGTGTTCCTGTATGACATCTGGTTTGAAAAGCGTAATAACCTATATAATCAGCTTTTAAAATGCTGGATTATCTGTGGGTCTATTGACTCTTCTTTACAAAATCTGTTCTTTCTAATTAATTCTCCATATAACTATTACTAAAGCCAACTTGCAGAGACATAAATGAGCTGGATGGCAATGGCTAGTCAAGGTCAGCATTTAACTGCCAGCATTTGCACTGTTGAGGATAATAAATCAGGTTTATTCCTAATCACATACCCTACAACGTGACAAATGTTAGCGGAGCCATCTAAGCAACCATTTTACAAATCATTTGGAAGATACATTTGGCATTGTTAAACTGCTCCATGCTGCCCTTGGCTGTAAAAGCGTTGTGAATAAAATATGTATGCTCCATTAGATCTCCTCCTGTGTTTGAATCCTGTGGAGAGCAGTGTGTATTTACAAGTGTGGGGGGGTGGGGGTGTTTGCTTTTTCCTCTTGTTTTAGAAATAGGAGAGAGGCGTGGAAGCAATAACACCTAATCAGCCTGTGGAAATGGCTGGTTTCTGAAATCAGTGATGAGCAGCCAGCTCTGTGACACTATTTTTTATTTCTTGTGTTTTCAGTTAGAAGTTTGTATTGAGAGTAGGTTGCTGCCCACAAGAAATTTTCTGGGTCAACAATAGTCCATTGTATGAAAGTTTTAAAAAAACCTGTTAAATATCAGCAGAATACTCATTAGGCTCTAATTTAGATTTGGGCAAATGTGTAAACACCGTGTTTTCACTTGGTGTCAAGTTTAAGACTCAGTCCACCTATGACCCACAGATGTCATTAGAATTAGGGTGTCATTCAGTAGATATTTGGCCGTAGGATAACTGCTGCCCAGGGAGGCAACTGTAAAGATCCTGATCTTCGTTCATGGTATCTGTTCTTATTTGGACCATCTCTTGTGTTTTTCAAAAGAGAGAATGTTGTTTTCCCTAAATAATGTGGATTGTTGTAACTAAACTACTTATCTGGAGCAAAAAATCAAACTGAGGGTAAAAAAATATATATATATCTGTTAAAATCAACTGAATTTAGCACTTAGTTTTTACCTGTTAAGTGTTACCTGGCTGTAACTTTTCCCAAATGACAGTTTACGTTAGGATTACTTGATAGAAATTTATGGGACATTTCTGTGGAAAACTAAGGAAAAGGGAAGTATTTGACTTGGAGCATGCATGAGAAGCACTTTTAAAGTGGGGTTCTTCTAGTGTAGGATTGCTCCCTGTACGTATTAGAGGATACAGAGCTCTTCTGATTAACAAAGGCGATGAATAACCAAAGTGTGTTTAATTGTGATAAAAGCTGGATATCTGGCCTTAAAATGAGGGTGGAGAGGCAGATCACTCCCCAGTCAGATCTTGAATGCAGGTCTTGTTCACCATGCTCAAGTCTCCAAGAAAGGAATGACAGCAGGAACATAAGAGAGATTCAGGAGGGAAAAGAGTAACCCTCTGTGCGTGCCTTGTTGGGAAAGAATAGCTTCCATGGAGAGAATGACTTAATCTGAGGCTTAGCATTATGGTGTGAGCATGTTTTTTGTGAACTTGGCCTTTTATTATCTGCAGGTTTGTACAAATGCCACTTTACCTTCTGTGTGAGGTAATACAACAGCATTTTGATTTGGAGAATGCTGTGGTGTAGCATGGGTGAAAGAGAACATAAGAGATCTTAAAAACAAGCCAAACATTGTTCATTAGAAGACAATAATATCTTAAGCTGGCACAAATTGGATGTGGTTTGAGTCCCAGCAGCTGATATCAATGCTTTTTTGCAATACGGTATTTGAAAATTGCTCCACATTGGATACTCCTGTTAATAATAAAAGTACCTCATTTGTGTTTTAACCTATTCCATTTTTAGCTGATTAAAAGAATGTACAGGAGTTAGTTGAATTTTATTGCAGAAAGCTGTTAAGTTTCTACTGTGATACTGTGGCTGAGTGGTCAAATAGATGCTTTGTATTCAAGCTGTACCTTCACCTTTCAGTTACATTCAAGCCCTTTGTTTAGAAAAGCACTGTGTAAAATATGCCCTAGATTATGTCTTCAGTAAGTATTTGATCACAGTCATGGATCAACTCATGTCTCAATGTGTCTTTACTGGCTTTTTTTACCCAATAATTCTGTGTAAGTGGAATTTTATAGGGTAGCTTGTATCTAAAAAAGGCTCTCCCACCTTCTGCAAATCCTACACAATTTATTTTCAACTAAAAATATTGCGTACTTACATATATACAGTGTGTATAGAGAGTGTGTGTGTGTATATATAAAAATAAACAACCATGCCCACTGCTGTGATACCCTGTAAACCTCAATTTCTCTGCATGGAGAGCTCTCTAACAGAATTACCTTCTTTAGATATTAAAAAAAAAATACACTGACCTTTTTCAGGGTAGAAGGACTAGGAAAAATTTTGCTACTCTTCTGAAGAAATCAGAACATGCAGCATCAAAATTACAAATGCCCTGAGACATTTTGGTGGTATGTCAGAATTGAAATGTTTCCTTTTTTAGACAAAATACCACTGTTTGCAATGAAAAAGAAGAAAGTTTTCAGGGAGTTAGTTTTCCAGGTTACTGACATTTTCTCTAGAAAGCAGACAACTTTTGAAGGTTTTTGTGTAATGACAAGCTTAATTTTTTCATGCAGTATGAAACATGCTAGAGGGAGAAAGTCCCGTTCGTTGCCTGAACAAATCCAAATGCAGAGCTGCATGCCAGCACAGTCTTGGCAAATCCTGAAGTCGGTACCTTTCCTTACGGGTAGACTGGTGCGTAGGTATGACTGTGACTTGAGCACACAGAACTTATTTTAACACGGATTCGGTGAGGCTTTCCTTTGTCTCTCTAGCAGATGAGCTAATGCCATCACCTAGCAATTATCAAGCAGTGTGATGTTATGTAATGAATGTATAAATAGCACGAGGAATAAAACTAGTAAATCTGACAGACTAGTGAGCAGACAAGCAGGAATAGTATTTGGAACATTTTGATTAGTATCTGAACGCTGTCATTTAAAAAGACGTTGAGATTTGATGTTGCGGTAAAGGTGCAGGCCAGGAGATGTGCAGTCCCTTGATCTGGAGTGACATCGGTGCTGTGCCCCTGGATAAATCGCTTGGCCTCTGTATACCTCTTTAAAGGAAGAGAGAAAATTGGAAAAGGCAAAGCGTGCATACTTGAAATGTCTTAATCAGTCTGGTTATCTTCTGTTTGAGCTAAGACTACCTGTGAACTTTGTTTCCCAACGGCTGACTGACAAATAGCCTGTGACCTGCAATTTGAACTATCAGATTATTTCACCACCAGTGTAAAGTCTTCTCGGGTTGTTTTTGTAATTGTTTGACAGCATTCAGAGAGATAACGCATGAAGAAATGCAAGAGGTCACATTTACCTGGAGAAGAGAGGCTGTGTGGAAAGAAAGACTCTCCCCAGCCCTCTGGAGATGTGGGAGGGATCCAAAGCTTTCATCCCCTTCAGCATCCAACTCGTTTCTCTGAGTGTGCCGAGTACATTAGGGTGGCATTTCCAGTTCCCGGGGGAAGAAGGGAGGAAGGAGACCTACTGTATCATGAAATGTGACTTGTTTTTGAAGAATGCCGTCTTTTAGAGTTGCCAGTGGAAAATACTTCCCAAAGATATCTTTGGAGAGTCATGGTTTTAGAAAAGCCAGCAACAAAAATGCCCTGTGTTTTAAGAAGAAAGTAGATGGTTGAAGCCGAGTCTGCAAGATGCATCAGTCTGCAAAACTTTGGGATGGTTTCTGAACCTCCAGTGCTGCTTTTCTGGAACCTACAGTTGTATGGAAGGTTTTTCTGCACTTGCAGAATGTAAAAAGGTTTCAAACCTACTTTGGGAGTAAGCTGTTAAATTAGAGAAATATTAGATACAAGCTCAAGGACCGCTGTAGCGGACAGAAGAGTGCAGACCACTCTGCTACATTACTTCATAAAATGGCCTTAGCGGTTTTATTACAGGTATTCCTTAAGTGTAAAGGCTTGAAACAAGCAAGCAAACAGAAAGTTTATAGCTGTCTGGTCACTGCCAGAGTGGTTTGTTTGTTTGTTATTTATTTTCAGTTGTAATCATCTGCTACCAATAAATTCCACTGCCCTTGTGGTAACTTCTCACATTAGCATTTATATGTTTTGAGTGTTTTAAAACAGACAATAAAAATATTGCACTTGCTAATTAAAGCAATTCATGCGTTCAGCCAGGCACTGCAGGAAAGAGTTGTGGTTTCCTAATTGTTAGGTGCCTTGAGCAATATACCTGTTATAAATTCTTAATTGAACTTTGCATTATGGCCAGTGTGATTTGAAATATTCATAGTTGTTTTGCATTGTTTGTTTGTTTGGTTTTCTCCAGCTCTTCATTGAGAAGTGTGTCAACTGGATCTTCAAGACCTTCCAAAGTGTGTTTGGTGTGCGGAGATGAGGCATCTGGATGTCATTATGGGGTGGTTACATGTGGCAGCTGTAAAGTTTTCTTCAAGAGGGCAGTAGAAGGTAAGAAAATACAAAACATCAACAAGAAAAGACACAATACATGGGTTTGGGGTTTTTTTTTCTTTTAACAGAAATATTTATACATACACACACATGTTTTCCTGTGTTTTCTTCTGTTGATAAAGTTCTGTGTTGTTAATTTGGAAGAAAAAAAGTGTGTCATGAAGTCCAATTATGTGTGGTATAATTAACGTAGTATATGCTAGAGTGTTTTCCAATGTACACCTTTTAAAGGATGTGTTGTTTTTACTCCCTGCCTCTGCAGAATCAGGCTTTTAGAAGTAAACTTCTGTAATTTTTAATGGCCATAGATACAGTCGATGTAAACATACTCCTGCTTCTCCTGTACTGGAGGATGACTATGGTTGTCTCGTCATGCTTTGGCAGCCCTATGTGGCAGTACAATTCACTTGGGTCCGTTATCTCCCTGTGGGTACCTCCAGGGCTTTTGACTCAGTGGTGTGTCTGTTTGGTCTTTCAGCAAAAAAGAAGTGGCTCTGTGGTGCTGCAATAGATTGGTGGGGAAGCAGGAATGGACCACGGTGCTTTTCTTAGAGATCATTTTCTTTATTAAGGACTAGGACTTTCACAAGGATTATATTTTGATAGCTTTATCGTCACAGGAGTGTTGTGCTGACATCTGTTTTATGGTAATTACGGTGTAGCTAGACTTTCCTGGGTGTCTCAATAGAAAGAAGTGAGGACTCGAAGTGCTGCAGAACTGGCAGGTGTTGCCTTTCTGTGACTTGGGTTGTTAGGGTAAAAGAAAATGATTGGCCTTTAAAGACTTTGTAAGCAACTGCTTCAAGTGATAATTAATACCTGATAAAGAATAAGAGTTCATGGTCTGCAAAGGATGTAAACACTGGAGAGGTTTCTTGAAGCCTTTGCTTATGAGTAGATGTTCTTACAGGCCCTGGTGAAGCAGGCAGTGTCTACTTACCGATTTATTTTCATGAAGAAAAACCTAGAAGAAAGAAAATAGGCTCTTAATATGGTGTCCAGCTTGTGCACTGAGAAAAGCGAGATATTGTGTGATGTGATTAATTTCTTCTGTGGTCATTAAATCTGCTGCTGATGGTAATAAGGATTTAGCTCTCTGTTAAGTAGACCTGGAGGGCTTGTGCGTCATTGAAGTCAAGACCTCACGTAATATCTCTCTGTCAATCTGTTTATCTATCATCAAAAGTGTCAATCTAATTGAAATGAACTTCCCAAAGTTATAAGGAGAGGGAAAAGGTTTTCCCCTTCTGAAAGTACTTTCTCTTACTGTTGTGCAATAGCTGACCTTGATGCCTTCATTCCCTAACTTCTTGCTTGACTTTTAGTTGCTTAATGTAGCAAATGAACTGGAAAACCTTACTTATTTTCACTGATTTCCTCCATATGCCTCCATGCCACGTCCATGGATGGGTATTCAGACATCTGTGTCTAAGCTGGCCTCTGAATCATGAGGATAGTTCTCGTTGTGGTGCTGGTGAGGTTTTGCCCACACACGCACATACTGTCTGAAGTGATATCACCTTTTTAATCTTCCTTTCTCCTTTCCATGAGACCTTCTTTCCCAGTCTTAAGTCACTAATCTCAAGGTACTGTGTATGTACATTTATCGCACCTCTCTCTTTTGATGTCCTTTCTGACATAATCTGATGGATATTCCTATCCGACTTTACAGGAATTTATGAAAAATTACCAAGGATTCCTTTTGGGAGTTAATAAAGTAGCAAGGCTACATTTCCAAGCCTCTAAAGCCACAATTATTAGGAAAGGATTACTCTGCAATCAGGCATAGAGTTCCGTTTTTAAAATGTAGATAAAAGTTATCAGAAATTACTGAAAGTTTATGAGTTAAGAAAAAAACCTTAAAAAAAGAAAGACAAAACAACCCTGGCCT
>VZTO01007282.1:63540-80640 GCA_013400615.1 Syrrhaptes paradoxus | reverse complement strand
GGTCACTAAAATCCTTGTGATGCTGAATGGTTCAACTTTAGTTGACACAGTGACAACACTACAGAAGAGAGCACCAAGTACAAAGCACCCTTCTTCCTTTCTTGTAGGAAGCGGTACACTAGGCTCTAATCCTCAGCAGCGATCAGCGATGGGCACTGTAAATCACCGAGCATACATTCAGTGTTACGCATCAAGCCAAAAATCTACCAGCATCAAAACCAAAAAAATGTAAGATTAAGGAGACTATTGCACTTACAACTTTGCAAGCAGTTTTAAAGGAGTTCATTCTTAACCTAAGAAGGGAGTCTAAGTACAGTTGATATTTTTTATTGAAAGACTGCCACACTTACGCAGCACGCCTGCAGCTAAGTTTCATAGACAGTATGTAAAATTACATTAATTGAAATGCTGCTCAGACTCTTTTTTCTTTTTCTGTAAGGCAACCCTAGCCTAAACTGATTACTTTTACTTAAAAAGTAGAACAATAGTTAAACCAACATGGCATCAGGATAATACACTCCAACATAACCACACAGACAAGAAGTTTAAAGTTTTCAAAATTAGAATGATCAAGAAATACATTTTCCACAACACCAGATGGTCTTTACAAGGACACTAGTACAAATTACCAGATTTAGCAAAGTATGATAACACATAATTTATATTTAGGATTTAAATACAGAGTCTAGCCACTTTGCCTAAAAACACTCACAATCAAACGTGGTATCACAGGCTAACCTATGGCACACAGAAGTGAGGACACATTATGTATGTAAAAGACAAGCAAGGGCAGGCCAAATTCTGCAACAACTCCTGAAGCAATGGGTAAATGGCATCCAAGAACAACTCACAGCTTGCTGATGTCCATCCCCATGTCCAATGCTTTCTAGTGCAGACAAGGTTCTATGAGTAACTTGAAGCACATTTCACAAAATGAAGTACTTACTGCTACAAAATTTCATTCCTGCCACTTTAGAGTGGCACTCCAAAATAGATCACAATCTTCAAACAAGAAGACTGCAATTAAATTTTTAAATTAAATGTGGTGTTAGAAAAAGATAGCAAAGTACTCTCATGCTCCCTCTGAAATATCTTTTCTAGACATGCTCATCCGTAAGCTGAGCTGAGAAGATGACATGCTAGTGGTTTTGCAAAATGTAATACGTCAGTCCTGTTGCACATTCAATATGTTACACTACTCAGAAATTTGAACATGTGAAGTTAGAAAGAGGCAACCAAAGATTCATCTTTATTCTCTGTGACCATCTGATATTTTAGCAAAACTCAAAGCCTTCCTACTTGTAAAGTGTCACGCGTAGACATTGCCGAGTGTATCAAAGCTAAACATCACCATTCATCTGAACCAGCAGCTACTGTAATTACTTTAATTAGGACACATTCAAGCTTATTGCATACGCTTCCTGATTAGGTTTGAAAAACAAGAAGAATTGGTGCCTAGGAGAAACTAAAACACTGACTCTCAGGCACAGCTGCTTTAGCTGCAGCGGCAGCAATTGTTATTTACATTCTTTGACGTTTTAAGGTAGTATTCGGAAACCATAAAGCCCAGGTAGGCTCACCTCTGCTGCAGAGCAGCAATCTTCAGTCGTAAGTAGCAGCAGTGTCTTTCTGTGGCCCTGATGCCACAGCTCAACTGACAGAACCAAGAGCATCTCACAAATATATAACCAGGATCTCCAAACACTGTTCTTTTACCAGTAAGAGTTGCCATTGCACATATTTTTTTTTCAGCAATTTAAGGTAATGGCAGCTACAAATCTGCATATATTTTACAACTCTGTAAAGCAAGCCTAATAATGAATACTGAAGGCTGACTTTACATCTGTTATAGCTAAATCTAACATGTATCTTCTTGCACCACAGTAATTCCCTAATACAGCTACATTCAAACCAGTTTAAACCTTGCTTAAATCTGCTTAGCTCAGGATGACAAACTACAAATGCACCTGTATCACAGGCTTGCACACAGTGGTATAGTTTTTCATCACCAATTTAATATTTTGTTATTGTAAATATTTCAATGCCTCACTAGACCTGTAATCCAGTCTCAAATAAAACATCAGTTAAACAGCTTAACTCTTTTTTTTAACTTTTAGTTTTTTTACTTTTTTTACTTTCGTTTTGGAAGTTACCAGACCTTGAGCTCTAACAGGAGAAGGGCTCATGAGACTCATTTGCTTCAACAAAGACTGATTCAAAATACAATCATAACTAAAAGCAAAGTCAGACAGCTTTCCAGGACACGCTCACACAACTCCTTCCAACAGCAGAGCTACACAGACAGTAATAAACAACCTCAGAAAGGAGAAATATTTTTTTCTACCAGCACACTTATTAGCAGAGGGAGCATCTGTGCTGAAACTGTAGCTGTAGGACATCAGTGCACATTGGTGTCCACGTGCTGGCATACACAGTTTTTTCCTAACAAAGGTGAGTGTAAAGATGAACTTATGCTTACTTTTAAAAGCTTAGTGGTCACAACCAAGCCAAACACGCACAAAGGCACTGTAATTAAATGCAACATGCAGTTATGAGTTATAGAAACTCAAAGGAAACTCCCCACTTGGAAATATTAGTACCGCTGCCCCAATATGACAGCTTTAGTGATGCTGCATTTCCTAGACAAAGGAGAGAAAAAACTTTTGAAGTCTTTTCTTGTCAGAGGAAGTGGAATGTATTTCTAAACTCTCCAACAAAACCAAAGAAAAGCAAATATCATAGCTAAGAGAAGATCTTTTATTTAATAAGTATTTTTGTACAGTAATCCAGAATACCACGATGACAAACACTGTATCAGCAAGTTGCAAAACTACTTATGCTCCAGGCAAAGTCATACAATCTAGTTCATACTTGCCTTCACTCAGTTTTAAGATGGTCCAACTGACTAGGCTTCAAGGGGTTTAGAGAGTACGTATTTGCCTTGTCCCTTCCACTTCTCTCTCCAGAGGTGGTGGTAAATAGCTGCGAGTAACACTACCTTCAAGCAGCTTAACTGTTAGCAAAATTAACATCTCTCTGGCTTAAAAGGTGTAATTAAATTGTACCTTCCATTTAGACAGTCATAACAGGCAGATAAGACCTGTTTAGGCATAAGGAGAAAGCAAGTCAAGACTTCTAAGCAGCACTATAAACAAAAATGAAATAAAATGTGGAATGTGGTAGTAAGAAGGGAAGATATCCAGCACGAGAGATCTGTACACGGGAAAACAAGAAATATGTCCAAATTTAGGGCAGTTATTCATGAAACTGCATAGATAAGTTTCTAATGGCTAGAGTTCTTAATTAACAAATTTTGTGGGCACTTAATAATTCTTCAGCATTGAGGACTTATATTGAATGTTACAAAAAGCACCAAGGAAAGTTTTCATTATATTGTCTTAGTCGTACATAACAAGAAACACACACTGAGGAACATCTCCTCCCCCTTCTCACATGACTGCATAAATATCACTATTCAACATATTGCAGATGCACAATAAATACTGGATTGATTACACAGAACATTAAAAAGATAGCAAAAACCCCACAGTTCTTGCAAAGCAGAAAAATTTAAAAGCATATCACATGACCTATCACTAAAAAAACAGAAGACATTAAAAATTTTTTTTCTGGAAAACAATAACCCCTGAGAAAAGCCTCTTAGCTATTCTCTTCCTGAGGGCAACTTTGCAATTTACTCTAGACAAAATACAACAGTGAGATGGAGACATTATTTCTTCCCTCAACAAGCAGCATAACTCTGAAGACAGAATTAGAGGATGGCCCAACAAAGGGATTACCAACCCAGAGGAACATTGACATTTATGCTGAAACCACACCTCTGTGCATGCTCTGTGGTCCAACAGCAGCACTGACAGAACCACGCACACACAGAGGCTGTGCAGGACCCCAGAGGTCACCTACCCCAACCTCCTGCTCAGAGAAGGGCCAAGAAAAGCAGGTCGCCCATGGCTGTGACCACCTTGGTTTTGAGCAGCTCCAGGGACAGAGACCTCCCCGGGAAGTTCTTCCAACATGTTAGCTATTCTCACAGTTTAAAGATCTTTTTCTAACATGAAACCAGAATTTGGTTTTGCAACTTGAGTCCATTGTCTCTTTTCCTACTCCCATGAACCTCCTAGAAGAGCCTTGCTTCATCTTCTCTATATTCTCACTAGGTATTTGCTCTTCTTAAGCTGAACACACACAGCTCTCTCAGCTATGCGCCTCAGCCCCCTCGTGGTTTTGGTCGCCCTCAACTTGACTCATTCCAAAAGTCAACATCTTGTTTTGTACTGGAGAGGCCAAAATTGGATACAACACTCCAGATGCAGTCCTGGAAGTGCTGAATAGAGGAGAAAAACCACCTCCCACCTTAACATCCTTCCCACATTCTGCCCAGTATGTGGTTGGCCTTCACCTCAAGGTCATGCCGCTGACTCAGGTTCAACTTGCCACCCAGCAGGTATGTGAGGTTGTTTTGTCCCAGGTGAAGGAGTTAGAATTTGCCTTTGTCAAACCTCATGAGGTTCCTGGCAGCCCATTTCTGTCAAGATCCCTCAAGGGCAGCCCTACCCTTCAGCATACGTTGAAGGCTGACGTTCCTCCAAGGTTTCATACCATCCGTGAACGTGTTGAGGATGCACGCCATTCCTTCATCCCAGGTTGTTAACAAAGACACACAACAGTATGAGCCCCAATATCAACCCCTGAGAGGCTTTATCAGCAATTGGCTGCCACTGGAACTTTGTACTGATGATCACAACCCTTTTGAGGTCATTGGTCCCACTAATTTTCCAAACATTTTACAGACCACCTGACGAGTCTCTATTTCACCCATGGGACAACATGAGAGACTACGCTGAGGGCCTTGCTAAACTCCAGGTACACAACATCCACTGCTCACCCCATGTCCACCAAGCCAGTCACCCCACTGTGGTATGAATTTACTGCACAATGCTACAGTAGCCCCCAACTGCACCACCTGAAATAGCTCTGCTCAAACTTTTTTAGGCAAGCAAAAGAGATTTTCAACTCTGTCCTCTCACAGTCCTTAGAATCAGCAGCAGCTCAATTCCTTCACAGCAGGGGAGCAAGAACTGGTTCTAATTACTGACTGGAGGAATAAATAGCCCGGAGGAAGTGATATGCTGCCAGAAAGCAAAGGCAATTTGCAGTGTCCCACCTAACACAGTCAATTATTTCATCTACTTTTTTCTTCTCCTAAGATATCATTCACTAATACTGTTTTTCTCCAATACTTCACAGCCTCCAAGGCAGTCATGACAACACTGTGAAAGACAAAACCCAAAATATTCATAAAATGCTATAGCAATCCTTGTTTACAATTTGTTGTACCACTGACAGTACTGCTAGCCTAAATGAAAGAAAACTGTCAATATCTCAGTTTAAAAAGTTCTTCCCAACTAGGATACACTTTTGTTTACGGTAGCAGGAGAAAGCCAAGTACCACATTTAAACATCTGTTTTGCTAATGCAATTTCATATCGCTGGGACAGAGAAAAAACCTGATGTTGACAAGTATCCCATTCTTTTACAACAAATATTTAAATATACATTAAACATTTCTTCAAATCTATTCATATTTACCCCAGCATGCTAACCTACTACTAAACTAGAACAATCAGAGAGAAGAGCATATAAATATAAATACAACCACCTAAGCATGCTTCAAGGGCCAATCCTATTGATGGGAGTTAAACCAATACAACTAACTATACTTGTGTGGACAGCCTTAATAAAGAATTGTAATTAATATTTTCCTGCTTCAGGTTTATGAAACATTACCTGGTTTACATTACTCAATATGATACTCTAGGAACTCTTTAGCATGAGAGCTTCAAAATTCCCTCCAAAAATAAACCTGCTGGTTTGTAAGATTCCTTCTGCCCGCTGCCTGCAGTCACAGCCCACCAAGAAAATTCCAGGCATACATCAAACAATAGTTTACAATTGGCCTACCTTCGGACAGCAGCAGGTGATAACATAACGATTTAGGCACTGTTGCATACAGTTCTAGCTTCCAATCCTGCAGCTATTGCACCTAGGAAGAACTTTACACAGTGTCTCAAGTGACTTTGTGAAACTCACCAGTCCAGAGGGGCTTTCATGTCCAGGACTAGCAAATGTGCCTTTCAATGGCCTTCTGGTCTCTCCTTCAAGTAATATCCCAACTACAACAGTACACTACCAACTATAAACATTCAGAAACTTATACTGGTCTCATCAAGGAAAACATCTTTGGACTGTTTTCTTGTGTATCAGTGTAGCACATCTACATTATAAATAAGCACTGGCACGTACACATGAAAGGAAAAAGCAAAAACCTGTCACTCCTCAGCAGTTTCAATCTACAAGTATTATCTCTAATATCAAACAGCTCTAATCTGAAGCTTAACATAAACATACAGATTTATGTGAAAGTTATAGACTTCTCAGATAACGGGTTTTTTCTCATGCTTAAGTCTGCCTGTATGAGTTTAAAAGTCCAGGAGAGTCAAAGTTCTCTGACACTTTCATTTGAATGGTTAATTATCAAATAAAAAACACCCAAAAAAGTTATTTTAGTCTCTTCTCTTATACGTCACATTTAGAATCTTTGAAATCTATATGTTACCTGGATGAGAATGGCACTATTCCAGGCTAAACAAACACACTTTTCCAGCGCACGAACACACACACAAAAGCACAAAACTACACATAAAACTAACAATAGAAACATACAGACACTATACTAGAAGCTGTTTAATAAGTCAACAGTGTAAATACTCATCCCATTAACACATCCACAGTAGTCATTCCAGTCACCAGTCTGCCTAAATGACTATGACAAACCAGCATTTAGAGGCACTGGGGCCACATCCCGGAAGATGAAACCCAGATGCTGGAAGCAACAGCTCCCTCACCTGCACATTCTTAGCTCTCAAAGAAGCCATAATTTTAACCCAAACGCCTAAGCTCCTTACGCAGTACGGAGGGAGGCTGGATATTTCAGCATGAGATGGCTGAGTAAACAGGTAGCAGGTTAAGCGCAGCATAATCTCAAGTCAACACATTCAGCGTGGAGCTGCCAACATTTAGCCCCTAGGAAAGCACAGTCAAGAGGAGAGACGACTCAATTCTACACCGAGATCGCCCAACCTAAGAGATACAAAAAGGTTCTTCCGAGGATTCCCACCCCACACACCTTCATGGGGGGTGAGTCTGTACCATGTTTACTTAGCAGTGCTACTACTTTTTGTTTGTTGGTTTGTTTAATACAGCTGCTGACAGTGCACTTTTTATAAGGCAGGATGGTAGTGCAGAAGGGAGACACCATGGTTTTATTCCTTCACAGTGGAGGAACCTGCACCCATATCTCCATCTTCCAGGAGAATACACAAGGTGCAAGTCCGATTCTTCTCTTCCAGGCAGAGTCTCTTCACCTCTTCTATTTGAGGCTGGTTTAAAAAAAAGGCTCTAGGTTTAAAAAAAACCCACACAGACAAACATAATGAAGCATGGCTCTAAAGTTTAACGATCAGGCACTTGGGGAGAAAAAGGCAGGAAATATTAGGCTTTGTGTGTTTGCTCCAAGGAACATATAACATAAAACAAACAACTTCTGAAATCAAGTATCAGAGCCTGCATATTTCCAGTCTTGGAGGGCAACATCTTCTTATACATTCTCTTCCTGGCTCAGTGAATCATGCATTCTTTTTCCAGATATTAACACAGCTTCAGCCAGCACAACTGAATACAACACACAGCTTGGTGACTGGAATTTTTGCCCAGAGAGTTGAAGATATAGGTTGATCCCTCCAGGGAAAAAAAGGAATCTGAAGCAGGGTCTATCACTTTATGATCAAATGCTTTAGCTAACAGTCATTAAAAAGCAGCAGCAGCACCTCTTCTTCCAACTGTCTTCTAAAGCTGTCACTGCACTTCATAGAAGACTGACTCTGCAGCACATGTTGGGCATCATCGCAGAATTCTCACCTGACTGAACTCCCCAAGAGACTATGACAAAATAACAACATCCAGAAAGCAGACAATCATGACCCAGGCATCATATTAATCATCTCTCATATACGTGGAAAAAAAAAAAAAAACAACACAGATATCCTAGGAACTTTAAAGCTATTAGCTATACTGCCCACAATGCTTAGGTACCTTCAAAGCTCGATGATAAGAGACTGAGGGTTTTTAGGATCACAGTTTTGACCGCAAGCACTTAGAATGGTTCTAATGAAGTATTTCTATGAACTTCATTATTGATAATAGTTAGGGGAGATGGGTAACAGAATCATGTCCAGACTGCACCAAGTACTTTTATGTCTTCCCAAACTTATTACTGAGAAACAATTAACACTAAACCACAGAATACTTCTGCAGAGTGGACATTATATTGAAAACAGGAACACTTCACTTGTCAATTAATTCCGATTTAAGTTAGCTATCTACCCAGAACTCATCTTTTTCTGTAATACAAGTTAGCGCGCTGCATAGGGTTAAAAAGCTATCCATTATAACAAATGCACGTCTGACATCTATCAGTTTGCCTGTTTATGTATGTAATCTTTAAAACCTTTTCCCCCAATATAATGCTGTTGATTTGATCTACGTATTCAATTTGCAGCATCTATTCTTCGGGCAGAATCCCACAGATATATCCCCAATCACGTGTTTGCTATGGCACATTGTTTAAATAAACCTACTGGAAAACGTGATAACAGACAATAGAAGAGTCAGAAAACCATCCCCACTAATTATTTTAAATTCATGTGTAAAGTTTTGGTATCTACATACTATCAACGCATGCAACATGGTAGTTTCAACATTATTCTATCATTCACATGAGAGCTTTCAACATTTGCTCTCCAAGTGCAGTGATCCTTTGTATGAAGCATCACCACGCTCGCTTTACAAGGACGACACTGCTGATCAGTATACTATATAAAAGACAAAGTACAGTACTTCTGAAATAATAAAAACTAATTAAGCAACAACTTGTGCATAACACTCTCTCAATTTTGTATATAATACTCAATCCCCTAACTTACGTTGCTGACTCAATAATGTAAAGGCTTTGGCTGAACAGTCAACTTCAGATTCATAAATAAACGTGAAAGGCATTTCCAGAGCACTGTCTCTGGGCATCTTGAAATATCTTAGCAAACAGTAACGGGTAAAGATCTCTGCTTCTTTCCCTCCAGGCACCCTAAGTGGCATGGAATCTTCATGTTGCAATTTATGAACTTTTTTTTTTTTGTTATCCATCTACTCTATCCCATAATACAAAGGACAACAAATGCCTTATGGATTACATTTCCCTTGCACTGCATCAGCACATTTCGGCACAGGCAAGAGACTGAAGAAACTACCAGACGCAGACCTGAGGGTTCCGCATGCAGCATCCTACAAAAAATCCAACCGAAGATGCCTAACCACCCAGCACCCTCACAAACTCATCTGCGCTCTGAAACTTGTCAAGAAAAGCCAATACGAGAAGCGATGCACTTCAATCTGAAGAGCAACTACACTCGATAGCCCCCCCATCAATTTAACCGGGGGGGCTCATCCTCAGACGGGGCCGTGCAAGCACAGATTGTCCTTTCTGCTGCTCGCCCCGGGGTCTAAGGAATCGGACAACCCGCAGACAAATCGGCCACCTCGCGGAGGGGCACCCAGTCCACCCCAGCGCCGGCCGGGCGGCAGACAAAAGGCGGCCGAGGATCCCCCCTCACACACACACCGGTCGGGGCCGCCGTCGAAGCGAGAGCGGGACGAGCGCCCGGAAATCCCACAATCCCCGCGGCCCCGGCGGGAAACCCTTCCCCGCCCCACTCCCGCCCCCCCAGGCCGTTCCACCGGGAAACCCCGGCCCAAAGCCTCGCACGTGGGGGGGGGAGGGGGAAGGGGCGGCGCGGGGCCGCCTCCCGCCGCTGAAGAGAAGAGGGGGAAGAGGGACAGGGGCCTCCCGCCCTCCCGGGGTGACCCGCAGCCTCCCGCCGCCGCGCCTCACCTGCTTGCTCCGGACATAGGGAGGCTTCGAGGAGCTCAGGTGGTACCGCCGGGTCCGGATCTTGCCGCCGCCTCCGCCGCCGCCGCTGCCCGNCGCTCGTCCCCTGCTCGCTCTTCCCCTCTCCCTCCCGCGCCCCTCCGCGCTCCCCCGCGCGCGCCCTTCGCTGGCGCTCTCCGGCGCCGGCCGGCCCCGTGCTGTCTGTCCGCCCTCCCGCCCGCTCGCGGCCGAGCCGCTGTACCCCTCCCCCCCTCCGCCCGACCAACCACACAGCGCCCGTCCAAGCCGCGGCTGCGTCACCAAACTGCGCGGATTCTGCGTCACCAGAGCGGGACCGCCCGGCAGCCCCCGCGCAACCGGGCGCCGCCTGCTCCAGAGAAGCGGGAGGGGCCGGGCCGGGCCGGGCCGCAGCGTGTTCCCGTCCCCTCGCAGGCAGGGCCGGGCCGAGTGCGCGGGAAAAGCTCTCGCTGGCCTCCCGGGACTCGCAAAAGGCGGTGAGGGAGAAATCCGCCCCCGGCTCGGAGCGGAGGTTTGTGGGCGGGTTAGGCCGCGCCGGGTTGAGCCCCGGCCGCGGCGGCGGCGCTGGCGGCTCCCCCGCCGTCTGCCCGCTTCCCGCGGCGCTCCGCCGGGCCAGGCGGTGTTATCGCCCCGGGTGCCGGGCGTAACGAACCACCTCCCCGGGATGGGGGGTTCCCGTGTCCCTGCCGGGCGGCCGGAGAAGGGCAGCGTGGGGAAGGCGGCGGGGAAGCCCGACGCAGAGGGCGGGGAGGTCGGAGGCGTTCCCTGGGGGTGCCGCTGTAGCTGGTGTTCGCAACGCAATAGAAATGACCGTCTGCAGGGTTTGCCATCGCTCCTTTTGGCAGGTGTGAAGCCAGTGGAAAAAAGCTTCAACACTGCCTTTTCCTCCTCAAAACAAAAGGAAGAATGCATTTCTATTGCAAATTTTAAAAATTTAAAATATGGCTTTATTCTAATAGAAGTACAGAAAAATCTGGGTCTTTACATCATATTTAAGCCATTACTCTGCCCTGGGGATGGGTGGAGCAGAGCAGAAAATCATAACCACCCTCCCTGCAGAGTAGTCAATGTAAGGTTCACCCTAAAAAAACCCCAGAATGTGCTAAAAAATTACTGATACAGTGAGACACATAAAGACAAAGCTGGGATGTAGCGTACACGCCCTTCCACTAAAAATAAAAGCACGTGTCACAGCACATACCTAAGAAAGGGCCCATCAAACCCAGGGGAACTCAAACCAGTACGTGCAGTTCTCAAAGCCTGAAGAAATGCAAACAAGCAGCAGAAGGGACTGCTTGTAGAAAGAATTTTACTGGGAGTTCTGTACCTCCCAGTCTTTGCTTCTTGTTTTACACTGGCTTTTTTTTAACTGCATCTGTATCTTCCCAGCTCTCCTACATGACTTACTTCTCCAACTTCTTAGTCCTACTTTCATGGTTATCTAAAGGAGATAACCATTTCCAAAATCCCAGGAGGGTGGAATTACTTTCCAGATCCTTCTCCTTGCGAACTGCACCTTCAGAACCCCAGTCTTTTCTTCTCCTACCCGACCATTCTAAGTGCAATGTTACATGCAGTGGGATGACTTACAGGGATACATCATCCCTTCCAGGACATGGGTTTAGAATTCATCTTCAGGAACCACCTAATCCCGTGGTTAAACTGCTGCTGTGTTACATATGTGAACCAATTTTAGGATGAGGCTCTATTTCTACAATGTGCTTGTCAAAGAAGATCTACATCAGTATAACCATCAAAATACAACAGTATTTTAGCCTAGATTTGTAGCTCATTTGTCCAGGAAACAATTATGTTAAATTCCACCTTAGGGAAGGAAGGGTATCATGATGTACTTCCATTATGGGAAGGGCAAGATTTACAAAGGGATATAGCCTGTGCCCTTTGATAACAGACATTCATCAGTAATAGACGTCTGAACTGGGACCTGCATGGGGAACTGACTAAAATCCTGCACTGGACACGTAAAAGTTGGGCAAATTTAAAACAAGATTCCCTCTTTCTGATACATGCCAAGTATATTAAGGTAACCCGCAAACATGATTTTTTTTCTTCCATGTTATGTGTCAAAGGCAGCTACACTATGTTTGCTCTGTTCAAGTGCTGCTTTATTTACTTATTTTACTTCCATTTTACTTATTTAGAACGATTTCCATATGGCGACATGCCTTTAATGACACTCATGACTCAAAAATACTTGTTGATGTAGTCAAACAATGCCTGTTGACATGAGTCACTGAAGTTAAATAAATGTTATTAAAGATGAGACAAAAGAAAAGGCAAATACATATATCTCCAGCAGAATGATAGGGATCATCACCATTTGATCAATCTTCCCTGTGAGTTTTATCTGCAAGTTACTTTGAGGTAGCGCTAGAAAGAAAAGCTGTTGGTCCAAGAGCATCCCTGCAAAAAGAAACATTCATGGCTTAAGTACCATTTCACCTTTTTGTACCTTTTTAAGTACTTTTTACCCTTTCTGGCCTGTTTCTTTTCTCCTTGTTCACTGACTGCAGGATTACTGGCCCTTCAATCCATTGTACTAAAGCCTTTCTCTTCGGAGAAGTGATAGAAAGCAAAGACACTACTCTTCTTGAAGAAATTATTGGGTTTTAAGTAAAGGCACTATCTTGCAGCTAGGTGCAATGAAGAGTTTATAAAAGCAATACAACATATTCTTGCAAAAAAGCACATTTCAGGTGGGTAAGAGAGACAAAACACAACTGGAAAACGTAAAATAAGTTGGTGTTGAAAAAGTTGCTTCCAAGGCTTTTTTTTTTTTTTTTTTTATTTTTTTTTTTCTTCTTTTTTTTTTTTTTTTTATTTTTTTTTTTTTTTGGTTAATGCTTCTCCTACAATCCGATCTTCATAGAACTGACGTCAGGCTCCTCTGTGTTCATGTTTTTGCATAGGCTAGCTAATGCAGGTGGGTAGGTGTAGAACAGCTGTCAGTTTACTGAGTAAAGTCTCAGAAATGCATTCTAACAGTTCTGATGCACTCACTTTTTCCCATATTTGGGGTTCATGGGTAACACACCAATACAGGAAGAAATTTTGCATTCAAGTATGCCTTTACTTTATTAAAGAACGTGCACTGTGCACACCATCTTGATCCCATGTATGCTGGAAAGAGGAATAGGCTAGTAAGGCTCAGGAGACAGAAAAAGAGGTCAGAGGACTATTTTCGAACAGTGTCACATGGGCTGCAACCAACACACTCTTCGTCACCTCATTTTTCTTGTCTGTGACTGCAAGAAAATACAACCCCAGCATTTCTGAGGTTTGGAGAACTAATGGCCCAAACTGAACTACATCAACAGTAAAACTTTCACTATATGGGTACTTTACAGTCCAAAACAGAAGGTGCATGCATGTCTGAAAACAGCCTCTAATGCAGAGTGGAGAGACCTTAACAGGTAAGATCTGCATAAATTGAGTGGCTACAGACTTTTGAGGTTTACATACTGGGGTGATACAGTGTCAGACTAAGTGAAATCACATAGCTACATGGGCCCCTCGTTACATAGTTCACACATAGATCAACCCTCCAATGCCAAAAATCAGCATAGGTACTCCATAGTACTTCTGCTGAGCCAACACACATCCTTAAGCGTAACATTTTTAACTGATAACACAATAAAAGTTTTCAACTAATTACTTGCTGCAACGTAAGTATGCTGTTAGGTGATGCTATGCAAGCCACTCCAAAAGCAGGATATAACCCAGACACAGCCCTGGAAGCTATCTTGCTGCTCATGGCGATGGTACTTGCTAGATACAAAAATCCTCTTCTTAGCAGACCAGTTTGTACTAGCAAGCTCAATCACCACAGCTATGCCCCAAAACTTAAGTGGCATTAAATCCTGTACAATTTTGAAGTTTTAACACTCATCTAAATTCAAGGGGCCTGCATCTATTATCTTAAGCTTCCTCACTACTGCAGTCCCCTGAAACAATTCTATACAAGCACACAAGCGCCCTCTTTCCCACAGATTCTCTTTGCTTCATTTACTCCACTTTGTCACCTTCTCATTATCTCCCCACTATTACCCTCCCAAGTCCCACTAGTTCACACAAGTTGAACATTAACCCAGGAAATCCATGTTCACAGCTACCTTTCAACTAGCTCTCCCCAAAATAGGGAAACAGTTGCTAAAAATGTGACACTACTCCCCCGCCTAGGTGAAGTTCTTCACTTTGTCTCTTCCTACATGTACATCCGCACAAAATCCAGGAAGAATGGACTTCTATTGTACTCCAAAAGCCTCTTCTGTTTTAGAGCATCTGCATTTCTTGGCAGGACTTTGAAAGTATTCCTAGCTGAAACTGAACTATGAAGATAGGGGGATTCTGGTCAGCAGCTAGAAGTGACCTGCCAGCACTGAATAATTACTCTGCAATACAGTATTTGTTTTAAATGAAGAAGAGCATATGGGTTGTGACCACTACTTTGATTACAGTAGGTCATAAAGCCAGAGAACTTTATTCCTCTCTGCCATCATAGCAATTACAGTCTAGATTGCCCCCAAACACACATGGTAGTAACAAAGCGTTTTGATTAGCTTTAGTAGCTGCCACAGCTATTAGCTATGATAACTTCTGCTTTTTTTTTTTTGAAGAGTACTCTTTTTCCAGCCTGACTTATTTTATCATTATGTACATTAGTTAGTAAACACTTCTGCATATATATATGGGCTTAAGTAGTCCCTATGACTGGGAAATACTTTATACCCTTCAAGATAAGAACATTTTAGAGGAAACCGCTCAGAAGCTGCTAGCTTAAAGCAGAACTTTCCTCATTGCTCTCTCCCCTAGTCCCCTTTAACTTCAATACTGAAAACTGTGGTCCTAGGAAAATTTTACAACCTCATCACTACAAAACACCTGAGCATGAAGACAACCAAACAAACTGCAAAGATGTTTAGGATAGGGTGCAACTTAGTTGAAGAGTTGTTACCAGGATACTTTTTTGTTCCCGATGTGTTAATTTTTCTCCTTTAGCCAGAAAGTTATTTTCTCCAAAGATTTTTAGGTTTAACAACATGTATTATGTTACACCAGTTTCTTTGCTGTGAAGTGTCAGTTGAAAAGACTAACAATAAGGACAGGAAAAAATTGTCAGTAGGAATCATCCTTAGTCTTTGGAATATTTGCATCTATGGTAGCTGAAAGCTTGCCCTTCTGTATGTTTAAAATACTGTATTGGTAACACAATTCTAACTGACCTAACAAATCAACAGTAGCACAGTTAGTGCCAGCAGACTGCAGAAGGAAGAGTGTGCCCAAGTGCTTCCAAACACATATATAATCTAAGCAAACGCATTAAGAGCTTGTACAAGATCACCTGGGTAACCTGGAAACACACGAGCGTTTTTGCTAGTGTCGAGCGTTTTTGCTAGTGTCTTGATGCCCAAACCAAAGCAAAGACTGAAATACCCCCTTACTGCCTCCAGCTAAATTCCACAAGCCAGAAGAGAATGTGCTTCACATATGTAAGTAGAATCCCTGCTGGCAGGTTTGCAGAAACAAAATTTTATTTACACAGGCAAGTCTACCTTTAGACCCCATTGAACTCTTTACATTTCTAGAATATTTACATGATTTCAAGATGCTCCAAGAATAGAGTGATGAACAAAAAAAAATTACAGAAACTGTCAAAAGCATAGCAAAAAAAAATCCAACCTATCATTGTGCTTTAAAACTTATGATCTAGAGTAATGTAGAAGAAATGTAATTTTAGCACCTTGGTCATAACGGTCATGCTATATAAGACACTTAAATAGCAGGGGGGATCTCAGAAGTGACCGTATCCAGAGGTTGCCAGTGACAATTCATGAGGGAATCATAGAGTTCTTCACTTGTCTCCATAAATTGTCTGTTCATTTCATCAACATCCAAGTAAAGCTGTGGATCTGAAAGTAAAAACCTGGTAAGTACAAGTGTCAGATTTTGGGAGGCATGCACACAAAAGCCTGAAGTAAACGCCTAATAAAATGTGTTTTAGCTAAATTTAATAAAAATATTAAATTTAATAAGATGTTTATCCACCTAGAATTCTTTAACAAACCTAGTAAGTCAACTTCTTTTGGAATCTGCATACTAAAATGCTAGGACTATATGGCTATTTCAAGATACAAAGCAGAGTTAAGGCAAATTAACCATTAAACTCTTCCAAAATCCATTTAACTAATTTCTACTTCCACATGCATTATGTAGGATATAACACAAGATGTCTCTATGCAAGGAACTGTCTGCAAAACTTCCAAGCCAAACAATTAAGTTTAGTACCAAATCTTTAAGTGCAAGTTGAATCCTCCTTTCAGGACCAGCAACGTAAGCTTTTACCTCAGGGTTTGGAAAACAAAGCTTTTGCCTATTTATGAGTTTTAACACAGAATATGCTTAGCAGAATCAATACAAAGATATGACAAATTCTGTATTAGACCNTCGGTCATAACTGAAGTTTCCTAATTAAAAAAAAAAGTAAGATTAATCATAAGCCATTCTGGAAAGCTTCACAAATCCAAAATAATTTTGTTCTCCTAAACTATTCTCTCCTCCCACAGCTAGAATAAATGGGGGTGGGGGGGTGGTATTTGTTGGGGAGGGTATTGTTTTTATCAATTTTTTTTTGTTTGGAGTTTTTTGGTTGGTTGGGGTTTAAAAAAAAAACACCACAACACCAAAAGACCACAAAAACATGTAGTATAGTTCAGGTTGCAAGGGACTCTCAGAAGCTGTAATTGATAAATTAGCTGATCTAAGAAGACCATCTTATAATAATTAGTTAATTTGCTTTAAGCAAAGTACATCAGAAAAACAAAAAGAGAGGAAGCCTACACAATTATGCTGTCAAAACTTATTTGGCATACATGAACACATAACGGTGTATAAATCTTTAATCCAATAGATGCACTACTTAACCACTTAAAGATACCTCTGAATGTAAGCCTGCCATTCTAACCTCCACACTAAGCAGAAAGCATGACTTCAGTTTTAGGACTTTTCTGCTCTTATACAATCTCTACAAATTACTATTTGTG